>WEIS01030891.1:394-11717 GCA_013389965.1 Todus mexicanus | reverse complement strand
GGAACCAGGTGATCTTTAAGGTTTACTCCACCTAATTTTTTTCTATGATTCTATGAATAGTTTAACAATGCTCACAGTGGTTATACAGGGGGTTTTTTGACATCTCAGTGTTCATAGTACTGAATGGGGTTGAAGTTTTACTATTTCACTTGCTAACTGTTAGCAGCAAACAAACACTGAAGAATTTTCTTCTGGGCCTTGAGTAGCTGTCAGTCCACCTGGTGAACAAGTTTATCCCACAGCTGGCCATGTAAAACAAAGAGCTGCATCTTTCTACCGGCATTTTTTATTAACAATCTGCTGGTATACTGCTCTCTGAAGCGAATTTAGAGATGACAGCCTAATTTTTTTTGGTAAAAATTAGTGCTTCTAACATTATTTTTTTGTTGCTTTGTGGGTTTTTTTGCTAGAAAGTGGTGATCCTTGGACATTTTTTGTGCAATGAGAATACACAAATGCTCTCTGTAAGTCACATGATCACTCTTCACATGAAGTAGGCTTGCGCAATCAGAAACATCCCAGTTCCACATATCTCTGTTTAACTAATTCAACCCCAACCATGAAACGCTGTTGGAGTAATAGCTCAGACAATGTGAAAAGCAGTGTCAAACACACGCAGACATTTCTCTGATGTTTAAAAAAACAAATCAAAGCAAAAACGAAAAGCAGAAGAAAGAAATCTCATAGAAAACATTGCACAGAAAGCTTGTAGGCAGCTGCGGATAAATTACAAGGTTTTTACATTTAACAAGACATATTTCGCAAAGTTCAATAGTAAGCAAAATAGCCCAAGATTAGGCCAGTAACCTGCTTTTGAAACTGCAATTATGCAAACTTTTCAGACGTTCAATAAGTAAGTCTAAATCTATAATGTAAATAATTTGAAAGGACATCTCAGTATCAAGGGTCTTGACCAGTTTTCATGAAAGATTCAAGCTTTTTATATACAGCTATTTTTGGGGAGGAAGAAGGGGATGAATTAAATTACAGTTTTTCCTATTTTTAAAAATAAATATTCATGTTGCACTAATTAAATTTAACTAAGGACTTATAAATGTATATATTTAACACATTTTACCAGTGCCTCTACTGCTACTAATTAGTCACACTTGTCAAAAATTCTGTTAGTCTTCGTTCTTTGTGATATTTCAAAGAACTCTTAAGAGAATTCAAAAAATGTTTAATGCTGTGCTTGTTTCCAGTGCAATATCAAGCTTTCCAAAATGGGCTTTATGCTTAAATTTTGACACATCCTTGAGTGTTTTTAAAACATCATAGGAAGTTTTACATATACTTCATGTGCTGTGGTTCAATTTATTGTCTTATCTGGATGAACACACGTCATCCATCTCAGAGTGTGACAGTCCTTCCTCTGTGTATAGTTGCAGGGTAATAAGGACCAAAGAAAAATCTACTGACATATGTTTAAATTCTGTGAGCTTTCAGATTTCTTCCGAGATTTTTTAATTTAAAGTCTCAGAATTCTAAATAGAATTTTATATTTGTTGAATGCTTATGTATATGCTGTAATATTTTCATTATATGCTTTCAGAGCAATTTCATATTTGATTTTTCAGGTAAATGTGTTTAAAAATTTTGGAGGAGGCCAGCTTCCTATTAGGAAAAATCCTGGTAGGCATTTCTCAGGAAGTTCTGTCTCCCTCTTGCTTAAACTTGGACTACAGATTTTGCCCGAAACCATGAAGTTGTGGAATTCCTTTTTTCCTAGGGCAATAAAATTTCATAATTACTGAAAAAGCTGATTAATCCTCCATCTAGTCAAGTGATCTGTTGTGAAGTGATCAGTAAAGAGGTAAGGTTTAGGTGGAAATGACAAGCCTGGTTGCATTTCTGGGCCATTTCTTCTTCTGTTATCCTTGTACGGCCTCACCACCTGTGTATTGACAGTACTGTGACCATGAACACTTCAGTTACTGTTCGCAATTTGCCCTGAAGAGTGTGTGCTCCAGAAAGAGGAAATGTATTCTCTTCTAGCTGCTTGTTTTGAGTTTGTGTCTAGGAGGGGATTGATAGTGGGGCAAGGGGATACTGGGAGGACTCCTGTAGGAATATTAGAGAAGCTGGACATAGAATCAAAGAATCATTAAGATTTGAAGGACAACCAATGTCATCAAGTCCAACCTTCCTCCCAAAAACTCCATGGCCACCAGACCATGCTCTAAACTGCCACATCTACTCGTTTTTTGAACACCTCCAGGGACAGTGACTCCACTACCTCCCTGGGCAGACCATTCCAGTGTTTTATCTTCCTTTCTGTGAGGAAGTGCTTACGAATATCCAACCTAAACCTCCCCTGGTGCAGCTTCAGGCTGTGCCCTCTTGTCCTGTCATTAGTTACAAGGGAGAAGAGGCTGACATCTGCCTGTCTACACCCCCCTTTCAGGCAGTTGTAGAGATCAATAAGGTCACCTCTCAGGCTCCTCTTTTTTGGGCTGAACAGACCTAGCTCCCTCAGGCTCTCCTCACAAGACGTTCTCCAATCCCTTAACCAGCTTTGTTGCCCTTCTCTAGACCTGCTCCAACACCTCAATGTCTTTCTTATACTGTGATGTTCCAAACTGGGTGCAGTAGTTAAGGTGCAGTCTCACCAGTACTAAGTACAGGGGCACATTTATCTCCACAAGGCAGAGAAAATCAGCGTCTCTGTGATTACATATTTAAGAGGGGAAAACATGGGCAGGTTCGTTTGTTTTGGAAGCTTTTTCAGCGTTGGGAGTTCTTCATGTTGGACAGGAGTGGGACCTAGTAGTGAGAACAGTGCAGACATCCAAGTCAGTGACGAAGGCGTGTGGGAGGCACTGTAGAGCAGCCATTCCCCTTCAACTTGTGGTGAGATGGAAGATTGAGCCCTTGCAGCTATTAGAGGTCAATGGTGGAGAAGAATCCCATCTGCAGTTCGTGGAGGACCCCACGCTGCAGCTGGGGACTGATTCAAAAGTCTGCGACTCTGCGGGAAGCCCACACTGCAGCAGCCTGCTGATGATCACAGCCTGCTGGAGGGACCCACACTGGTAGTAAGAGCTCATGGAGGACTCTCCCATCGGAGGGATGCTAGATTGCAGCGAGGAAGGACTGCCAGGAGTTTTTCTCCTAAGGAGAAAGAAGAGACAGAAAGAACATGAATTGATTGGGACTGACTGCAACCCCCATTCCCTGCTCCCATGTGCCTCTGTGGGGTGGGAGGTAGCAGAGCTGGACCCTGGAAGAAAGAGGAGGGAGCAGGGTTGTACTTAAGATCCATTGCATTTATTATCGCCCTGTTCTGATTCAGTTGGTAAATTGGTGGTGGCTTTGTTTAAATTAAAATTATTTTGTTTCCCCAGCTTGAGTCTGTCTTTTGCCTGTTACCACAACTGGTCAGTGTGCCCTCCCTGTCCTTTGTTTCAACCCCTGAGCCTTTTGTTGAACTTTCCCCTCCCTATCTCACCGGAGGAGGATAAGAGTGAGAGAGTAGCTGCATGGTTACTTTGTTGCTGGCTGGGTAGGCTCAAACCATGACACTATCTCAAACAGAAAATGTAATTTCCCAGAAATAGAAACGTCAGCTTCAACAGCAGCCTCTGGAGCACCGCCTAGAACAGGAACCAGCCCATCTCTCTTTTGCTTTGGCAGGTAGTTTAGATGTAAACTATTCATCCCTTAAGCAGAAAAAAATAAATGAAATAAATCATACACGACAAGGAAGCTTGAACGAAAGGTCTGAGCTACAGATATCAGCTAGCTTTGAAGCACAGCAGTATAGCTGCTTTTCCTGGATATAGTCAAACCTGATGTTTCCTTCATGCACTCACTGCACAGCTGAGATGGAAGCACTCAGTAACAACAGTACCATCTAAACACATGAGGTTTCCTGCACTTAAACGAACCAGATGCACACATAAAGACTTGGACTGATGACGGGTCATGATTAGCAACTCGGTTCCCCCGTATGCTGTATTCCACACAGAGAAGTACCGGCTTTGTGTGTAAGTATCATGAAGTATGTGTTCACAATCCTGCTGATGTCTGGCAGAGAGCTAAAAGTAAGAAAGCCTCTTCAGCAGCGGAAGATTGGAAGGATTTTACCACTCATTCTGTTCACTGCATTTGCTAATAGATTTGGTGAAAGCACTGGTTGTGCACAAGGATCAGGCAAAAGAGAAGTTCTATTTCCTTGACTGGTGACACAAGGAACAACATTGACTTTCTGAAATGAGACTGTATTACGAAAGTAGTGGAAGACACTGAATTGTCCCAAACTCTCAAAATAATTGCATTGCCATTGGAATCTTTAAGTTACCAAGAGTACAGCTTTAATAATAAACTCAGGAAGAAGCAGGTTCTGCATCAAATAAAATTATTCCTATTAAAAATAACCATTATAGCCATTACTTGTGCTCTTTTGGATCCCAGTTCTGAAGTCTCTGGGACTTAATTCTGAAAACTTATCCAGAGTTGCTAATTGCAATGCATTTTTGTAGTAAAGAAGTGCAACTTTGAAGCAGTCCACATAATACCAGTGATTCCTGTTGGCCTTCAACTGTAACTCAAGAGTTAAAAATCTTTGTAATTGAAGTTCTTGTTTGGGAAAAGGACCAATCTGGGGCATTTGTCAAGTAGACTAAAATTCAGATCCTTGGTAGATGTCTGAGACCACCATACAGTTCATGGGGAGACATTGCATTGCCGCTGTTTCAGTAAGTAAAATTGTACTTAGTGAATGGGTATCACAGGTTTTAGTGGCACGATTCCTTCCGACTCATAGGCTGTGTGATACAGGGTGTCAGTCCCCTCTCTGAGTCACGTAGCAACCCACTGGAGAAGTACAGATTGTGCAACACAGTGCATCTGAGCATTAAGGTATCCCCTTAAAGCTCCTGGCTTCTGCCAGGAAATGTTTGAAAATTGAGTAGCATGTTTGAAATTGAGTAGCAGTGAAATTCGATTGCTATGCTTATTTAGCTGCTCTTGGTATTAGGCAATGGACTCGTGTTCCAATAAATACACCTTCAGCATGGTTACAACTTATTTGCCTCTCAGAAGCAGGGAACTAATAGTAACTAAAAGTTGCTATTGCGTAGTATAGAATTAAAGCACTCAGGTTCTCCGGTGATAAATAAATTAGGAACACCTACAAAGAAATTACAATTGTGCACTCATTCTATATGTTCTGTAATACCCGATAGGACTGTTCTATATTAAGTGGGACAAAGCAAAAAGGTGAAAAGAAAAAAAAGGAAGATGAACAAAAATATGTTTTAGGTTACATGAAGTAAAATTACACGAAGTAAAGTTCTTCAGTTAACCCTGTATTGCTATGTGTAATACAATCTTTAGTGAGTATGGGGTTTTTTTCTAGGTATTAAAAGAATACTTACATAATTTAAGGAACAGAAAATAATACAAGCTAAATTAGGTGATTCTTGGGTTACTGATGAAAAACACACATTTGAGGCTAATCCATTACGCTTAAACAGACGCTTCAGACTCTTCAAAATACTGACAGTGCTCTACTCAAATACAAAAGAGAAAATGCAATGCCCCTAATCAATGAGCATTTACTACAGAAGTTAAATTTCAATTGAGACATCATAACTCCATTTCTTTTTCTTAGTCCTTTCATCTGCATGCACACAAAAATGCAGTGAGATGTTATCCTTCATCAAGTCAAACTAAAGGCAATTTTAGGGTGTACTACCTTACTCATCAAAGCCTTATAGAAGACACGAAAACATTATATTAAAAAAAAAAATTTTGCATGTGTTCTTACATTTCCACTTCTGCAGATGGCAGGGGAAATTTTAACAGATTTTGTCAGGAGCTGTGATTTGGGTTGGCTGCAAGCAGAAACAGGAACGGCAGAATATCCATAAACAGCAGGTGTGTAATCAGTGCACGGAAGATGTACCAGCTTGATTCATTAGAAATGAGAACTTTTTTACTGTATCCCAGCAGATTACAATAAGTAGTAAGACATAAGGTCCTAAGTACTTCTGATTTTGATGGATTGATCTCATCCCAGGAAATGCCAGGGAGGGGACAAAGCTAATGTCTGCTGCAGACATCCAGCTAACATGGACAAAAATTGGCAGACCTACACACGGTGCATTTGCCCTACAAGAGCATTTTAGTGTCATATTTAAGAGAGAACAAATGCTTATAACTCACTATCCTCTTTAACACCATGATCCATGACAATTTGGGTGGATTTTTTTTTTTTCTGATGATTATAGCTGTCTGCTTCACTACCTTTAAATTAATTTTCTGCTTAATTAGCTCCCATCCTCATTGTCCAGCAGGTAATTCAGAACCCTTGAGTAATCTGAAAACCTGTTGATATCTAATGATTCTCTTTTTAATATCTTACTTTCCAGAACTTTGTCTAATGTATAAAAGAATTACCTCAAGGATTGATACTTATTTTGATTGAGATGTGATACAGCCAGACACTGACAGAATGTCACCCCTGAGAACATATTCTTCTGACCAACCTCATTCACTTTGCCTATCATTCTCGCTGTGTTGCTGTGTTCCAAAGAAGAATTTTGAAGAAACACGGAACTTCCCCCAAGAAAATGTGTCCATTAATCAGTCGCTATCATGTTTCTCATCTCCAGTTCTGGTTGCAGAAATTGAGGTTACATTGACCAAAAAAAGTTCACTAATTAGTCTCATGACCTCTTTCCCAGCACTGTGGGGAGATGTACCTCAAGTGCTTATGCTTCAGAGGAGCATGAAGCAACAGGATTGCACCTCATTGCTAAAGGAATATTCTTAAATCACACTCTATTTTGCCGCTGTTACACCAGAATTCCCAATCTCCCTGAGGATCCTTCAGTTTCAATTTTGAAATTCCTTAAAGCTAAGTTGGCTCCTGGAAGTGAAGGAGTAGCAGGAGATGTCTATGGGTGCTGGAACTGCACCATCAACCTTGTCCAATCACTACAAAAATACCTGCGGGTTTGGGTGCCAGGTAAGCTACACTTGCCTGAAAAAATTAAAGACATTTGCGAATGGCCATATACAATTCCCAGTGTGCAGGGGTTTTTTGCTTGTTTCAGAGGCTAAGGAAATGTAGTTACAGGGACATGAGTTTTTCTGTGCTGATCACCATGCCAGCTGACCAATGAACAGTCCCAAAACTATTTAATTAAGTAGTACAGGAAGGACTAGTTGTCCAGACAATAATAGCAATAATCATTATCTAATAGAATTTTAAAACAGTCATTTTGAAGGAATAGCCACATTCTTAATTTAAGGTCCTTGATTATGATAGGAATCCTGGCCAAGTCAACACTTGGAGAGACTGATATTTCTGATTTTTTTCACCTTTTATTACTGTCTTTCTGCTTCCCAGATTGAATTAGGGTTTGCTTTAGATTCATAAAATAGCACACATATTTTGAATCCTTTCTAAAAGACAGATTCCAAATGTGTCCATATTTGTTTGCTTAACAAAAACAAATAATCCCCTTAGAATCAATGTGGTCCTTAAGAACTAATAATCTAAGAGGAAAATTACACATCCTTTCAAGCAAGTAAATATGCTGAATAGTACTGATTCTTGAGCAAGGCTCCCAGTAACAATATCAGCATAATTTTCATTGTGCATCAGCAAGTAAATAAATTATACGTATGCATTAAAATTCAATGTGTTTGATGCGAAAAGCAGGAGAGCTAGATTAGAACACTCTTCAGACACTACGGAAGATTTCGCATACAAGCTAAGGGCTGGGGCACCTTCAAACAGATCAAGAAGTGCACATAATTTCAGAAGCAAGAAAATGTTTGGGGTTTGTTTTTTTTTTCCTAGGAAAAAAACAGAACACAGATCCAGAAGTGTCTCTAGGACCACACATTCCATCTCCTGGGGATCGTGCTCTTGAAGAAAGCTTCTCCCTAACACGGCAGATTTCCTGTTCTCTTTTAGGTTATAGTACAACCACAAGTCCCCAGATCTTTTTCCATTAGTCTTATCAGATCCACAGTAGTGGTTGTTTGCAGATGACACCAAGCTGTGCTGGGTGGTGGACACACTGGAGGGAAGAGATGCCATCAATAGGGATCTTAGCAGGCCTGAGATGTAGGCCCATCATTATGTTCAACAAAGCCAAGGGCAAGGTCCTGCACCTGGGTCAAGTCAATCCCAAACACAAATACCAGCTGGGTGGAGAATGGCTTGAGGACAGTTTTGAAGAGAAGAACTTGGGGGTGGTGGCTGATGAAAAACTCATAATGAATCGGCAAAATGCTCTTGCAGCCCAGAAGGCCAATGGTATCCTGGGCTGCATCAGGAGAAGCGTGACCAGCAGCTCGAGGGAGGTGATTCTGCTGCTCTGCTGAGACCCACCTGGAGCACTGTGTCCAGCTATGGAGTCCCCCAACACAAAAATGACATCCAACTGTTGGAGCACATCCAGAGGAGGCCACAAAGATGATTCAAGGGCTAAAGCCCCTCTCCTGTGGGGACAGGCTGAGAGAGTTGGGTCTGTTCAGCTGTGGAAAGAGGAGACACTGGGGAGATCTTATAGCGGCCTCCAGTATCTGAAGGGAGTTACAAGAAAGCTGGGAAAGGGCTTTTTACAAGATCTTGTAGTGATAGGACAAGGGAAAACAGTTTTAAACTGGAAGAGGGGAGATTAGATTAGATATTAGGAAGACATTTTTCATTCTGAGAGTGGTGAGACCCTGGCCCAGGTTGCCCAGGGAAGCTGTGGATGCTCCATCCCTGGAAGTGTTCAAGGCCAGGTTGGATGTGACTTTGAGCAACCTGCTCTAGTGAGAGGTGTCCCTGCTCATCGTAGGGGGTTGGAACTGGATGAACTCTGAGGTCCCTTCCAACCCAAACTATTCAGTGGTTCTATGATTGAACAATTTACCAAGTAGCTCTCCATCAGTTTTACCTTGAGATTGGAGGACATTTTTAACGGTAGAGAATCTTGAGTAAGAGGTGTCTAAAATGTCCTAGATCCCCAGATAACTTATTACATTGGTTAGTTACTCTTATTCTTAAAAATAAATATTCCTTTTCTAGTCTAACTTCCTGCTTTGGGAAAATACGATGCTTTTGTGTGATGGTTTGAAGACTCTACATCCAGTCCTCTGCCTAGGTAGGTACTTAATAATAAGTCATCTTTTTAACCACACCAGGATAAGGTGAGCTATCTGATCTTGATACTTTTTACTAGATCTGGAATATTGTTTCTTGGAACATGGTTGGAAGAATCCTTTTTGAAAAACTAATCAAGTCAGTAGTCCAAAGTGCAAGAAATCACCTAGACATACATCATCTATGCTATACTCAGTGGAGTGAAAAGGCTTGAAATTAAATAGCTGGGCACTTTTCATACACAGTTGTAAACAAATATTTGAAAGATTGGGCTTCCCACCTGGAAATCTGCTGACAGCACACTCTGATGAATGATAGCTTTGTCAGGTTCCTGTTGACAGCTCTATCCCCCTTTCACAACCCCGTGTCCAGAAAATCAACCGAATCAACATAACAGCAGACATCTCAACATTTCGTAAGACTAGTCAGAGCCATAACTGGAGAGAAAAGAAGATTCAGTGATGTATCTCCGTGGGTTTGAAATCACGAAGCATAAACTGATTTTTATTCCCCACTTTTCTTTTGTTTGTGTTTTCTTGATATACAAGTCTATTAATTTTTCTTCACTAGAATGTAATGGAGATATATTGCCTAATACATATATTTGAGGTCACACAGACTCCATATTGTATGGTAAAAGTGTTTATACAAACTCACAACAGATTTAAAATAGGTTTAGTTCCTGCTATTACAAGCAGCATAGGGATTACTACAGCAGTATGGTGTAAACCTGCTGGTTTAGGCTCTTCTTGTTTTGCTGGCACCTTACTTAAACAAAGGATTTGTATCCTCCCTTTAGTCCTTGAATATTGTTTGTGGAACTGGCGATTAATCAGAATTGATGTTTCCTTGTCTATGGTTTATTTTGCTATAAAGGATCTTCTTTGCATTCTGTCATTTTTATGACAGGTTTTGATGGCACAATGCAAAGGATAACATAAAATTTAGTCCCAACCCTCAGACTAAAGATCAGGGATGATAATCAAAGGGCAAGACAAATAACCTGCAGGAAACTAGGGACGACTGTCAGTTCAAGGCATGTCTGTCTGTCACCTTGATGAAAAAATTTCTAGGTAGTTCTTCTTGGGAATGATAATCCAGATGGAATATGTCAAAGAATTGGCTTGTGCAGAAATCTTACTCAGGATCTGCAAATGAAAGGGGTGAAAAATGCAGATATGGAGTTGATGTAGCCTGTCAAGCTGTTCCTCTAGGTAGGAAACTAATTTTAAGAGTTAATCCTATGTCAGAGACCAGTATCAAAGTACCATTTCACACAGTTTGTTCTGCCTAGGATTTTCAGGGTTGGACTGAGCATCTAATTCCAGATCTAATATATAGGAAAGGTACTATGCGGCAAGCAAATCAGTAGTTGAAAAACTCGATATTCTGGCACTTCAAATGGAGGGAAGTATGATTCAGGATTTTTAAACTATGGCTAATATAACCTTATTTGAGAGAATAATATTTTCATATTCTGCCACAGAAGAAAATATGCCATGATCTGACAGGGGAGTTGTAACTAGATGATCTTTGAGGTCCCTTCCAACCCTGACAATTTTAGGGTTCTAAATTATTTAATCATACAAATCTTGAAATTCACAGGTTATTTCTTAAAACAGAAGACAAATTGTAACAAGAAATGTCATCGCCTCTTCTTATTTTCATCATGAATAAAATAAAACTTTGTGTGCCCTTAAAGTTATAAGATACCCCTTTAAATATAGAATTAAACTTCAGAAAATCATATTAATTTACTATTTTTAATTTAAATTTATTTAAATTTAAAACTAAGGCAGTCTTGAAATTAAGCTTCTTACACTTCATATATATTATAATATATGTGGTCGCTAATATTTGTAGAGTAAAATGCTATAAACACTTTCACGTTATTCTAAATTTCAGAAGAGACTCACACGCATTCTCAGATAATGATAGATAGAAAACAGTTTCATACTATAAAAAAATTGTAAATTGGCTGGAATTTACAAAATAAGGCATTTCTTGTTGTAAAATTTGTCACTGTCCTCCTGTGTGTTACCTACAGCTCATCTCTTTGGTTGTTTTTCTCGTTTTTTAATTCTTTTTTTCTAAATTGAGTGATGATATAAAATGTTCATTTCAAAATAGGAGGTCATTCTCTTTTGCTTCTGTTTCGGATTTTTGTGCACCTTTTTTAAAAAATATTTTGATGGAATGTCTTGCACATTTAAA
>WEIS01030890.1:866-16017 GCA_013389965.1 Todus mexicanus | reverse complement strand
TTGAAACTTCAGATGTGCCTCAGGGAGCCTTTCCAACAGTAAATACCTGCATTTTCAGGAGTATTCTTCTGTACTCTAAGGAAAGGAAGTTTTGGGATGGACATTCCTTATCTTAATCCACCTTATCCAGAGAAGTCTGAACAGGGCATATCTCCTGGCACTAAGGTTCCCATGATTCGTCTCTGAAGAATATGGATGACGAAGGTTTTCCTTTCTCTTCCAGCAGGCAGTCCTTATTCTATGGCGTTTTTCTGAAATATGGGGGCATGACATGCAGCTGTCAGAAGCAGGCAAGCTGTAAGGATAGTTGTCTGGTTCATTTACAAAGTTACACAAGGAATGAAATGGACTTCCTGAAATTCCTGGAAGTAACTGGAGAGCCAGTGAAGGCAGGTTGGGCTTGCCAAGTGCAGGTGCGGACACGTGCACTGATGATGTAAGTGCTCTTCTTGTACCAGGAGATGGTGCCAACCACTCTATCCTGGCAGGGAAACACTTGTTTTGCTGAGATTTGACATGGATAACCAGTTTCCACACCTAAAGGGAGCTGCAGCATCAGTGCTATAGTGCAGCCTGCAGAAGAAGTATACATCATCCTAAGATATACCCTTGGAGAGGTGTGAGCATGGGCTAAAAATACTCTTTACACTAGTGAAAAAAAGCCAGTTAAGGGGAGGGAAAAAAGGTTGGCAATGTCCCTGAGGCTCACGGGTCAGGAACTAAGATGTCTGTAGGTTTTCACTGAATGCTACAGTGACAAATCACTCAAGCTACTACAAGGATTACAGGAACAGATCTTTTATTCCATCTTCTTATTAATGGAATCCTGACCAGGTGTTCAGATCTACTACCAGACCCTATTCTATGTCCTGGCTGGGAGGAGAATCCAGCTCAAACCAGGAACATGGGTGGTACAGCCCTGGGAGGCTTGATGGCTGGAGTACAGTCCATATTCTGGATCACTCTTGCAGATGCTGTGTTATAAGTCCTTTCTTTCCTTCTTTTAAGACACATTTCTTGTTCCTTGGGCTCTCAAAGCTCTCCACAATTTGTTGTGAGCCAGGAAGAAGCAACCAAGTCATTAATGCCTTACCTAGAACAACATTCAGGCTTTTCCTATTAGCCTTTGACACGCAGCACGTTATAAAACAGGTTTCAGAGAAAGGCTTTGCTGCCTTCTGGCAATCCCCTGAGCAGCACGCCTGAAATCAGAGGACAACGTCCTGCCATGTCAACATCTGTGCGAAAAACAATCCCTCCCACTCACTTCAGTGAGGACAGTTTTCTACATGAGATTTTCTCTGGGTGGCAGCACTGATTTTGTGCTGTTTATCCGAGAGCATCCTATGGTCCTTACGGAGGCAGCACAGCTATTATTAGCTTTCCATGTGGATACGCTTGTAATTCAAAAAAGAGTAAGAATATTAATCTGGTGATGTTGGTAAATCTGATGGCATTAGTAGGATCTAGTTTCCAAATTAAGCTTCTTCATAACAGAAGCTGCTTGAAATAACTTAGGTGATTTTTATCTTTGCTATTCACCCCTCTTGCAGTACATGCATTTGTAGTCTCTTCTTCTTCGTGAAAGGCAAAACAGCTCCATGAGAGCACTTTTCAGCCTTACAGAATGTTAACATCCCAGATGATTTTCAGTCTCTCTGAAGCATGCACACACAAATACTAGAAAGCAAAAGCAACAATCTTGCACATACCTAGTCCCCAACACTGTTGCATCCCCTTTGCACATGCCCGTAGGAACTTTCAGGTTCTCCTGATACCTCAAAATTTTCTTTAAAAGAAGTTCTGCATGGAGACACCTTGTTCTGGGTCATGTTCACCTCCTTAGATGACTGTTCTAGAAAATACTTACCTGAAGATCTGACTGTAAAAAGCATCACGCAATAACGTAGTCACATTTGTGAGCCTGTCTTTGCGAATGACTTCTACAAATAAATGATCCTTAGATACTAACGATTCTTCCATTCCATGGACATTAAACTTCCGCATTCCTCATCAGTTATTCCAGTGAAAAGGCACCTGCTTAACAGTTAATCCGTACCTTCTAAAATAACATTCTTTGTTTTAAGTCATCATCCTGGCATCCCAACGGAAGGCTAGTGAAGTTCTTCTGAAGCCAGTCTAAAAGCAGAACCAATATATAAGCATCTTCTTTCCAGGTAGCTTGCCCTTATTCATCACAAATACTAAGAAAGGAGAGCAAAATTTAAGGTTTACAATACAGAAAAGCGAAGCATTTTATTTTCTTTCTCTTCATTAAAAAGAAAAAAGGTCGGTGCAGGAAAAGGCTCAGAATTTCAGCTTTTACTAATTCCATCAGAAAGCAGGAGCTGTTGCTTGCACCACGGTGGATTTAGAACGATGCTCTACTTACCCTCTGTGGCAGAGTTGGATAGCTCATCAGCCATGCAACAATATAGCAAGGAACAGAGGAGGTTCTGCTTATTAAAGAATTTTAATAAGAAAAAAAAAAGAAATTAGAAGTGGTTACTGAGAACAGCTTCAGTGGTATTCATCGTTTCACCACATTCATTCATTTTTATTCCCATCTTCCACCTGTTTCAAAACTTGTAAAAATCTTCCTATTCCTGTACTTCCAAACTTCAGGCTTGCAGCTATGTGGAAGAGAAAGGACAATGGGGAGGAGGGTTTGCACTACAGGTGGGGGGGTTTAACACTGCCTGCCTTGCACCCAGGCACATGTGGGGCTGAAAGGGGCATCATTGTCATTGTGGGGCTTGTTGATTTGGGTGTTGCTACTGCTGCAGAACTCAACTGAGTACATCTGTGCTACATCCCACTGGACCAGCGTGGTGGGACAGCTGCTCAGGATTCTCTGATCCTGCTAAGTGCAGCAGATACACTGCTCGGCTCAGCAATGTCTCAAAGCTATAAGTAGAAAATAAAAGGGATCAGCCCCAGAGAGTTTTTTCCAGGGTCTACGTTGAGGTGTTTCATAGGAGGTCCAGCCAGGTGTGCAATTTCTTTTTCATATAAGGAAACCAGATTCCAGGATTACAAGTCAATGTTTTCCAGGGGCAGGGAGGCATGGTTAAATCATTCAGACAACTAACTCCGCTCTACAGGGAGAACCCAAACAACTCGCAGACAGAGGCGGGATTAAACTCAATGACTAAAAATGCCGCGAGGGATGAAATGGACAAACACGTACGACCAATGTCATCAAGCGAATGCCGTTTATTGCTTCTTTAACTGTGCCTTTTACCTACATCTAAAGTGCGCATGAGGCTCTTTGTTCTCTCCGATTGATCAACAGCTTACAATCACGCAGGCTAATTAACATTTCTATTGGCTAATTAACTTATTCACACGGATAGCAGGCAATTAGAGTGTCGGCAAGTTTGCTGTGTTCCCCACCTGGGAATTGTTTACATTCTTTAGCGAGTTGTTCTTATTCTGATCTTGTTCCCAGGGATAAGAAAACTTATACTAAGCCAGACTCATGCTAAGCCTCAAAGGCTGGATTGCTCACATGGCCTTGTTCTATCAAAAATCCCTCTGCATAAAAATACTTCGATTAAACACGTCTCCAAACATACACATTGACAACCACCGCCTGCTTATTTTATGCTGTTGCTAGAAGACAGTGTTAAATTTTATGTAATTGAACAATGCATTTGTATAACCTCTACTTATTTTTTTTAATGAAAAAAAAGATATTTTAATTTCATTGCTCTTTTCTGACTCTGACTCTGCAATTCTTTATAGGGGGAAAGTTCTCCCTAATTTATGAAATCAAATTTTTCTTATTAATCTGAAAGTATTTTATGTCTTCCGACAATGCATATGACCATAGTCGAAAATTTAATTATTACTGTATCTCAGGAAATATAATACATCGGTATTTTTAATGATGTAAGTATGCATTAATAATAGAGTAATATAATTTTAAAAGGAGCTGCATCAGTTTTGCAACTATTGTCCAGGCAATTTTATTGCCTTAATTACAGTGGTTTATAGAATACTTTTGTTGATCTATAGAGCGTTTCTTGATGTCTTACTCTTACACATCTTCCATTGTCACATGGTTTGGGTTTTTTTGGTCTTATCTGTACTAGACACGGTATTTACAAAATAAGATATGCTGTTTCAGCTGCTGTTGCTCACAATGTTCATTTCTTGCCTAAGCCCCAGTGTGAGCACAGATCTGAGGCAGATGGAGAAGAATGTGGTGCAGTTACTGATCCAAACAGGTGGAACAATATCCCAAGAACCCGCAACAATTTGCGTTGCCATTGCAACAGGCGAAGCAGCTGTTGTTCCTGGCTAAAAAAATCATGAAGTGATGCAAAAGCAGATGAGAAGAGGCTTGATTTTCAAATTTTTAACAGTGCATGGTGGGAAACGAGGTTAAGAAAATACGGGGGACATCTTTGTACACCCTAACCAGAAGTGAATGTATCTGGGACATCGAAATGACTCTATTTTAAAGATCTCTTAACTGAAATATGGTCATGTGTAGAGATTCCTGGCTGGCTGTCCTATGGTAAAGTTCCCTTTTGGACTGATATACATGAAGAGTTCGTCAGGAGAGTACTCTGCACCCTGACAGTATATGGATAGATTTAGAACTAGAACTTAAAACTGGGTGTCACAGGTCAGAAGGATGAGGACTGGAACACATCAGCAGTAGTAAAATGTAGAAGACAGTCTGACAAAATGTGGACACCCAATGTGAGTTGGGAGAGGTGAACAGGAAACTAACTACTGGTTATACTGGGTAGAAAACTTGCCCATAGTCACAGACAAATCAGAGGAATTTGAAACTCTAGAATTGCAATGTTTTGACTTCACTGTAAGGGTCAGAACTTCATCAGCACCCAACATCACAGCAATCCTATGTCTGAAATAGGGAAATGGGCAATCCAAGCTCCTTTCTCTGATCCTTTGTATGCTGAAGCTGACAGATCACAATCCAAAACCTGAAACAGCAGAACAACATCTTTGAGGAGCAGCTGGCCAGCCTGGGATTTTTCGTGAGCAGCACTGTGTGAGGATTGCAAAATCTCCTCACACAAGCATCTCCCATGTGTCTTTTTTATGAGACTAGTTATGAAGCTATAAAGATGATCTATGGACATTTCCTAATTGTTAGTATATTGAGCTCTTCTGTCAAGCAAGATGAAGGTGAGACATTTGCCAGGACTGACATAACACAGGTGTCAGAAGAGCTATACATTCCTTCTTCACTTCACTGGAAATAGCAAAAGAATGTGATGGTAAAATTGCATTTCAGGAGCCACACGTACAAAGTGACAGCAGGTCAGAGTCGTGCAGGCAGCTTCATGGCAGGCGAGAGCAATTCAGTTGCTGCCTCCTGCCTCCTCCTTCTGAGTGACTGCCTGGCCCTGACCTGAAACATTTCCCCATTTTTTATGTCAGGTGAGTTGCTGTGTTGCCTGAGAGAGCTTAAACAGTTTTGCATGGGGTCACCCGAGTGCTTGAGGCATCAAGAAGGCTGTGAAGGACCGCGGCGGCAGCAGCAGATGTGGTCAGGTGGGTTTGGTCTGCTGTGGCAATAACAGCTGAATCTGCAGCAGAGCAGTATTTGGTGCCAAGGTTAGAGGAAGGGATGGAGGGAAGACATAAAAAACAGAAGGAAAAGGAAAGGTCTGAAGCCATCTTCTCCTCTAAGTGGCTAGAAGTTGACCTGAAACCTTTACGGGTACATTTGAGAGCATTTTCCTGAAGGTTTTCTCTGTCACATCTGCCTCATAGAAACTGAGAAAGAATAAACAAAGGAAACATGTCAACAAAAGCTATCCTTGCAGCCGCTCAGCTGCAGGGACCAACCATGTTCTCCTTCTTAAGCCTGTGTCTGAACAAGCAGAGCTATTCTTCTGGGGAGATAGACTCTGTGTAGCACAAAAAGGTCTATTAAATTCCATTCTTTTCTGCTAAGAAACGGTCGGATTTGGAAATAGTCCCAGTTTTGCCTGTTCTCCTTCCTCACTAACTTGTTCGCCCTGCTTGTCTTGGCTTCGCTATAGTTTATGGAAGTAACTCAGTTATACAGAGACTGGCAGTAATGGGCTTGTTTCTGTAAAAGGCTGAAGTTCATGCTCCTACTCGTGTTCGCCTGAACTATGAGGCACTGTGAATAAACCAATAAGAAATTTGCATTGACCCCGACCCCTAGAAAACAAGGAAAATAATAATCCAATGAAAAATCACTAAGAAATCCTGGAATTCAGATCTGTGCAGTTTTATTTCAGACCTCTTTTTTCCTTTGCGTTAAAGTACAGGTGTCTACTTCTATGGTCATCATCTGTTGATTTGGCCTGTGATTTCTACTGGCTATGATCCACCTGGCTTGTGTTTTGACTTTTTTTTTTTTTTTTTTTTGCAATGAGACATTGTCTCATATTATGGTACCCACCACAAGCTTATTTTTCTATAGAAAGGATCATTCCTTTACCTCACAGGAAAAAAAACCCACCAAAAAAAACCCCCACCAGAATCAGAATATCTTTTTTTTTTTTTAACTCTTTAGCACTTATTGAGTGACTCAGCTCTCTCAAAAAGAGTGAATTGTAACAAGTAAAAATGTAAGCAAAGCTTAATCTCATTGCCAGGGCACAGCAATGAGCTTAATAAGATCGACATAGGTATAAATTCATGTTCATTTTTCAAGTTGCTATTATACTGTGCTCTGAAAGGAATTTTCTAAATGCAATTCAAAGTTTTCTAAATCAAAATGTAGGCAGGGCAGAATCATTTGCTCTCTGAGCAAGCAAGCCAACTCAGCCCCAGACTCCATAGGTACTATTGGCAAAGAGGAAGAGCTGTGAATTCCCTGCAATTTAGTCCTTTCAGTGCAAAGTGGAGGACATGCTGTACTTCTAGATAAATACCTTCTTGCCTCTGCTTCCACCATCTACAGCACAGGAGAAAGAAGCTGAGGGTGTTCAAGTTTACCTAACATCAGCCTGATCCTTGTCCAATTAATCCTCTCCCAGCACAACTTGCTGCTTACTGAGATGCACACGCGTATCGTGAACTTCAGAGAAAAGAAAGGGAGCAGCAATTTGGAAAGGTTTCGATTTTCAGATCAGATATAAAGCATTTAATGCCTCACAACAAGAAAGAAATTGAAAACAGATTTTGTCTTTAAATCTCTTCACCATCACAGAAATTGCTCCACAGAATTATTCCCTTGCCCTTTTTATGTGAGAAGTATTTGGAGTCCCCAAGTGCTCTGAAAGAAAATAGAAAAGCAGGATTGTCTCTGAAATTTCAGATGTCTGGTGGCTTTATTGAAAAAAATGCTCAGAAATACACCTATTCTACCTTCCACACAACGGGAAATTAAACATTTACTCTTGCCAAAACCAGTTATACCTCTGAGGCAAAACCTGGAACTTTTCTTTAAATTCCCATCCAGAATTTTCTTCTGAGGGACTTCTGTGGGAAGCGACCCTTGGTAGGGTTTTCATAATGCTCAAGTATTCACAGTTCTCACTAAAGACTGACAAACTTATTCAAATTCAAATCACATTCCCACAAGTGGTCAGGGTGACACAATTTAGGAATTATTCATGTAGCTTGTGCCCTCCTTCAACTGCAATTTTAATAAGAAGGCTGAATCTCAGGTGCGACTTTTCAAAAATGGGTAGCCACTGTTTTTATTTTCCTTTTTTTTCTTTTCTAAGTGACTCAGCAGATATGTTCTGAGGAAAACTGGTCCTCTTTTCCTGACAGAAATGGTGCCAAACTGGAGGCAGCAACAGGAGTCATTGTGACACCTGCTGTGGCAGTCTTTCACTGGGGAGATGATTTCTGTAGGACTTTGATGTAGTTTCTGCAGGTGCAAGTGTTAAATGTGGAAACAGAAATCCAGAGGGTGTTACTCAGTAAGGTTTGATGACCTCAGTCAGTGCATAGAGCAATGAATCAGTACGGCAATGAAGACGTACGGCAAAGCTCAGCCTGGTCCTAGTTTAGTCAGCATTGTAGAACATGCCTGTGATGGACACTAGCCATGTAAGAGTCAGTCATTCAAAGTACTGCAATTCATCCTGAGGATGGCTGTCCAAACAGAAATGATTCTATGATTCTATCCCTGAAAGTCCTAATCTGTTTTCCTCACTGGCAGCTCACTCTTTAAAATTAGTGTCCTGCTTTGAGCTAGAGCAGAACCAATTCTCCATTCAGCGATGCTACTTTTCAGCTCAGTCTCTTCTAAGTCATGGCACTTTCTAGAGTTTACAGTATATTTTTTTGCAGTCTCTTGCTTCTCACAGTGATAACACTCGATGTTTAGAGTTACTGCCAAGGACTGGTATGTGCAGAAAGGCTCTTGCTGATACTTGCTCCTATGGAGATCAAGGTCACTGCTGAATCTTGTGCACCACATTGGAGTGCGGAAAGTAAAAGGGTTGTAAGTAAAAAGGTCACACTTGTGGGGAGGAGTGGACAGGACAGGTGACCCAAAACTGGCCAATGAGAGATTCCATCCCTTGTACGTCATATTCAGTATAAAGCTGAGGGATCACAAGAGTCAAGCCTCTTCTTCAATGGCCGGAGTCTGAGGAGGGCTCTGTCCATTCTGCCCTCGATCCCGATCCATGTTTCTGAAGCCAGTTCCAGAATCCAGCCTCTGAATCCAGCTCCTGTCTACCCTGACTCCAGTCTGGGAATTCCCCAGCGCCTGGCCTGCAGCATCAGTGGTGATGCGACCATCATCAGGGGAGTTAAATATTGGCTTTATCTATATTTGCATATAATATATATTTCTATATATTTCATTATTTTCTTATTAATACTATTATCTTTTCTTTTTACTGTTACTGGTTCATTAAAGCTGTTCTGGTTTTCTTTTCCAACCTGTAAGTCTCTCTTCCTTATTCCCTTTCTCTTCCCCTTTGGGAAGGGAGAGGGACTAACAGAGAGCACCCACCATTCCCTTAATGATCAGGCGAGCCTTAACCCTTGACAGATTTATTGGCGTCCAACATAGGGCAGCTGCGGCTCTGACAGATAGCCTGAATAGTTCAAATTCCAGCTCACTCAGTTGAGAAAGCATCAGATTCTTTTCCTTTGAGATTCTTGAAGGGTTGGAAATTAAAACAGGCAGCTCACATCATGTCGTTGCTGAGTGAGACATTATATCGTGTCTTTGTAGAATTTGGTTCAGAGTCAAGCGCAGTAATTCTGTTGTACCTGCCTGACGTGTTGTGTTGTTGTTTAATTGCTGTTAGTGTTTATTTGGGGTTTATCCGTTCTGGGTGCTGGGCAAAAGCTGTCGCTTTGCTCTGGTGTTTCATACTGGTCTACGCTGTGAGAAGCTGGGCAGCGATGGGACCTGCATTCCTTGGGCGGCACATAGTGGATTTTGTTACTAATTACACTTTCAGTTTTATCTCGGGAAATTCTGCTGCTCTCTTTTATGCCAAGCTGACTGTACCGGATTCTGAGTGTTTCGGATTTGGTTGTTGCTATCAAAATATTGTGTTTTTATTATCGATTCTCCTGAATGTGTGGTGTCAGCTTAAACATCAGTGCCGGTGTGATGGAACCACCTCAACTCCTAGGGCGTGTGCTGCTTCAGCAACTGGCACTGCAGCTACTCAGACCCTGCAAGCCCCTGTGACACGCACCACAGCTACTCAGACCTGCTGGGCTCCTACAGTGAGCGCTCCTGCTCCTCCAGCTTCAAAAATGAACACTACTGCTACTCTAGCTCCGACAGCAAGTGCTGCATCTACTTCAACTCCAAAAACGAGCGCTGCTGCGACTCCAACTCTGACAACGAGAGCTGCTGCTACTCCAACTCCGACAACGAGCGCTGCTGCGACTCCAACTCTGACGAGTGCTGCTGCGACTCCAACTCCAACAAGTTCTGCTGCGACTCCAACTCTGACAAAGAGCACTGCTGATACTTCAACAATGAGCGCTGCTGCGACTCCAACTCCAATGAGTGCAGCTCCTACTCAAGCTCTGATAAAGAGCGCTGCTGCGACTCCAACTCCAACAACGAGCGCTGCCGCTACTCCAACTCCAACAACGAGTGCTGCTGCTACTCCAACAACGAGCGCTGCTCCTACTCCAACTCCAAGTGCTGCTGCTACTCCAACTCCGAAAATGAGCGCTGCTGCTACTCCAACTCTGACAGTGAGTGCTGCTCCTACTCCAACTCTGACAACGAGAACTGCTGCTACTCCAACTCCAACAACGAGTGCTGCTGCTACTCCAACAACGAGCGCTGCTGTGACTCCTACTCCAACGAGTGCTGCTGCTACTCCAACTCTGACGAGAGCTGCTGCTACTCCAACTCCGACGAGTGCTGCTGCTACTCCAACGAGTGCTGCTGCTACTCCAACTCTGACACAGAGTGCTGCTCCTACTCCAACTCTGACAAAGAGCGCTGCTGCGACTCCAACTCCAACAATGAGCGCTGCTGCTACTCCAACTCCGACGAGCGCTGCTGTGACTCCAACTCCAACAACGAGTGCTGCTGCTACTCAAACTCCGACAACGAGCGCTGCTCCTACTCAAACTCCGACAACGAGTGCTGCTCCTACTCTAACTCTGACAACGAGAGCTGCTGCTACTCCAACTCCGACAACGAGAGCTGCTGCTACTCCAACTCCGACGAGTGCTGCTGCTACTCCAACTCCAACAACGAGTGCTGTTGCTACTCCAACTCTGACAAAGAGCGCTGCTGCGACTCCAACTCCAATAACGAGCGCTGCTGCGACTCCAACGAGTGCTGCTGCTAATCCGAGTTCTGCTCCTACTCCAACTCTGACAACGAACGCTGCTCCTACTCCAACTCTGACAAAGAGCACTGTTGCTACTCCAGCTCCAGCAACGAGCGCTGCTGCTACTCCAACAACGACCACTGCAGCTACACCAACAGCCACTACGGCCACTTCCACTCAAACCGTATCTGTACAAGTCGTCCCTGCGACCAGGAAGAAATACCTAGAAAAGTCAGATCACCCAGAGAAGGATGAGGAATCTGAACCAGAGGTGACAGATGATGAAGAGCCAGGAGAGGGTCCTTCTCAAGCCGCTTCATCACATGGAAAGGAGATGAAACCAAAGGTAAAGGTCCAATCGTCACCTCAGAAGGAGGCGGAAAATTTGAGAAAGAGGTTCTGCCATCGTGAAGGTGAGACACTTACCGCCTGGCTGCTTCGATGCTGGGATAATGGGGCCCACACCTTAGTTTTTCGGGGTAAAGAAACCAGGCAGTTGGGGTCCCCAGTCAGAGACAGAAGCACTGACAAAGCACCTGGGAGAAAGACAAAGAGCCTCTGGACAGGACTCCTGTCAGCTGTAAAGACCAAGTATCCCTTGAAGGACAGTATCAAATGCTGCCCAAGTAAATGGACCACCATAGAAAACGGTATTAAGTACCTGAGAGAATTAGCTATGCTAGAGCTTATTTACAGCGACTGGCAGGTAAATGTGGATCCTGACGCAATGCCATGCACACGCCTCATGCTGCAGAGGTTTGTGCAGAGCGCTCCACCAATATATTCCCACATATTGTCAACAATGAACTGGGGAGGAGGTGTCAGGACACCAACTGTGAGTGAAGTCGCTAAGAGAGTGCGGCAGTACGAAGGCCAACTGCTGAAAGGTAAGTATGGGGTGGCCTGGCAAATTGACTACATCTCGTTTCCACAAACCGCCCAAGGCAAGCGCTACGTGCTTGCAATGGTGGAAGTGAATGCGGGGTGGCTGGAAACATATCCAGCGCCCCATGCCACTGCCCAGAACACTATTCTAGGTCTTGAAAGGCAGATCTTGTGGCGACATGGCACCCCAGAAAGAATCGAGTCAAACAATGGGACCTATTTCAAAAACAATCTTATAGACAACTGGGCCAAAGAACACGGTACTGAGTGGGTGTATCACATCCCCCGTCATGCACCAGCCTCCAGAGAAATTGGACGATACTCTAGACTGTTAAAAACTACCCTGAAAGCCATGGGGGATGAAACCTTGAAAAATTGGGACATCCATTTAGCACAAGCCACTCATTTAATTAACACCAGGGGATTCATCAATCGAGCTGCTCCTGCTCAGTCAGACCCTTCACATACAGTAGAAGGGGATAAAGTCCCCGTGGTGCATGAAGGGAATCTGTTGGGGAAAAGCGTTTGGGTTTCTCCTGTTTCAGGCAAAGGCGACCCCATTCGTGGGATTGTTTTTGCTCAAGGATCTGGATGTACTTGGTGGGTGATGATGAAAGATGGTGAAGCCCAATGTGTACCTCAAGGGAACTTAACTCTGGATGAGAATACTCAGTTGTGAGCTGTATGATGTTCATTGCTACATAATACTAACGATGTTCAGTAAGTGTCTTTTAGGATAATAGAGTGGTGATGACAGAACTAGCTTTATCAAGTGGCATCCAGTAACCTCCTCAAGGTGGACCTGCAACACGTGAAGAAGAACCGCATTGAATTTCCTCCCATCTCTCCCGCCCTGAGAGACTGCTCTGATGGCCAGACACTCAATCATGAACTGAATGAACTTAAACTTTTGTGTGGAAAAATAAATTGTAAGCTAGTGATGGGCATGATGTAAATGCTATGGAATAAGGGGTGGAATGTCCTGGTTTGAGCTTGAGCAGAACCAATTTTCCATTCAATGATTTTACTTTTCAGCTCAGTCTCTTCAAAGTAACTGCACTTTCTGAAGTTAATGGCACTGTCTGCTGCTAGAAGTTATAGGGCTTGATGTTTATATTACTACTAAGGGTTGATGTGTGCAGAAAGGCGCTTGCTTATACTTGCTCCTATAGAAACAAAGATCACTGCTAAACCTTGCGTGTACCACATTGTAGTGTTCTAAGTGAAAGGATTATAAGTAAATAAGGTTGCACTCATGAAGAGGATCGGACACAACCGGTAACCCAATTCTGATCAACAAGGGATTCCATTCTTTGTACGTCATACTCACTAAAATGCTGGTGGATCACAAGGGTTGAGTCATCTTTTTCTACAGTCAGCATCCAAGGAGGACTCTGTCCATTCTTCTGCCCTTGATCCCAATCTGTGTGTTCCTGAATCCAGCTCCTGTCTGACCCTAAGTCCAGTCTGGGACTTCCCAGTGCCTGGCCTACAACATCAGTGGTGATGTCACCATCATCAGGGGAGTTAAATATTGGCTTTATCTATATTTCATTATTTTCTTATTGTTATCTTCTTTTTATTGTTAGTTTCATTAAAGCTGTTCTAGTTTTCCAATCCATAAGTCTGTCTCCCTTAATCTCTTTCTTAATAGAGTTAATAGAGCAGTAAATTCAAGTAATATCAAAATACACGGCAATTACCTACAGAAACAAGCCTTGGTATTTTAATGGTAATAAGATGCAGTGCTTCAATTGATTAAAAATTGTTTGGTCGGGGAACACCTAGATTTTAAGAACAAAGCCAAAAGCAGGGGGTGGAGGTATTTTATAGAGCGCCATAAAGCCACACTTGTGGTGAGTGAGAATAAAGATATTATTCCCACAAGACTGAAATGTAGAAGTTGTTGACCTGATGGAAGTGAAAGAGCCACTTTAACAGTATCAGAGCTACTCTAACAATATCATATCATATATATATTGATATATCTATCAATATAAATTGAAGAGGCAGGTGGAGTGGTTACGTTCCTAAATACACACAAAGCTTAGATGCACAGTGGTCACAATCAACCTTATTTTCACGACCTACAGAAGCAAAACTTCTCAGAAACAAGCATGCAGAGACGCCTTCACGTGAAGTTCTCACCACGACTTTCAAGCTCTACAGACTCCTGTGAATTCATGAGATAGATTTTCAGAAGCCTGAAAAGAGCTACTTATCAGAAGGTACACTGCTTGTAGATTAAACTCGCTGTACAAAAGTGTGCACTGTAATATTAAATCAAATTAAAAATACAAAAAACATTATATATTATAAATAACAAGCTGACAAACTGCACGGTAATGATTCAGTGCAACCCGCTGGATCAGACCCTAGAACTCAATGGGTACCCTCTTAACTAAATATATGCACCACAACTGAGAAAAAGACAGTGAAAGGTTCTCCTTGGTAAAAAACGAAACATAAATTCAGTTTCCAAACCCTTTCTGGCTCTTCAGAGCATTCATGAAAAGACAGAGCCCTCTACTGGCCTCTGATTTCTTTTCACCCCTCAAATCCTTTAGTATGAGAGATCCAAGTGTTAGTGCTAAGTTATTCTGGGGCACATGTAGTTTTCTTGGTCTAAACCTATTAGGATGGAGTGAAATTTGGGTTCCAAAAGCCACCTGTAAGAGAAGATTAAGATCTTACCAGAATAGCAAGTAGATCTGTCACCCTCGTAGAAAACATTACATGCAAGTAGTACTTTTCTTTTGCTAAACTAACTGAAAATCTTTGTTGTTGATGCAAATATTTCCAACGGATTCAGGTACTAAGATTCAGAAGATGATGGCAAGGAGGTTAAAACACTTACCTTACCCTAGTACAGAATTCATATGTATTTGATCCTCTTTACTTATTTTAGTTGAACATGATACCCTTGCACAAACAGATAATGATAATCCCTTGAGCAAAAAGTCACACACACAGCACAGCCTGATGTGCAGTACTGGAAAAAGAAAAAAAATATATATCTGGTACACAAAGAAACAATAAATACCCAACAGAAAGACAAGATACAGGAAAACACCCTCACAGAGCAGTATTTTCAGAGAGTTTATTTATAGAATTGTTATTTCAATTTGGCACACGAATGGAAAATGCAAGTACGATTTGGTGGGACAACAGGAAAAATGTCGGTGTGCTGCTGGTCCTTTGGGGAGCGCAAAAAAAAAGGAAAGAGTCNTGGGGAGCGCAAAAAAAAAAAATAAAAACAATGTGAAGTACAAACAAGGAACAATTGGGGTCGAAAACAATATTGTCTCAAAGTGGGCTCTATCTGCTGTAGACCATAAAAAAAACCCTGAAAGTATCAGAACCTCAAGACACTGCTGCGATGTTTCCAAGTCCTCTAGTAACATTGACTGAAGCCTCCAGAGGTGAGTTTAACACAACCCAGGTTGTTTGCTCTACTGGCAGAAGGTGAGCCCTCCAGAACTTCACTTAATTTACTATTTGTGTTTTACCTGGTGTGCTTCTGC
>WEIS01030889.1:0-22580 GCA_013389965.1 Todus mexicanus | reverse complement strand
GTCTTTTTTTAGCTCTCTTGTTGTGTTGCAATCTCTCCATAGACTCCCTGAAATACAGTGCAATAGGGCAGTTGGGGGGCATTGTTTGACTGAGTATCTTGGCTCGGATATGTTTCACCTCTCTGGTTTTGTGGGGGAACTGATAATTAAAGATGAGAGGCTTTTTGCTGTAGCATAATGTAGGAATACTTTAGAATCAGAAAGCAAACATCACAGTACTCAAGAGGAAATGAAAGTTCAAGAATGTCCACATTATTAATCACTTGCATTGTTTCTCTGTGACAAAAATAATCAGTATTTTCTATGGCTCTGCATGAATATTTACTTTAAAAAAACAAGTGTATTCTTTTAATACAATTTCCTCTTAATGGCACTGTTGTGCTCTAGATGCCTATAGGAAACTCACCTGAAGGAAAAAATATTTATATCTAAATTCTCCAGCAATAAAATAAGAACATCTGATTGAAAACAATGGCCTAAATTTTATGCGTAATCTGTAGATTATAAATTCTTGGAGATGGAGATTGCCTTTTATTCTGTGCTAGTAGGGTACCTAGAACAATAGTGTCATTGTAAGTGACTGTATGTGAATAGGTATTGAAACCTAATATTTCAACAGCAACTGTACTCAAAATGTGTTTTGAAAGATGATATATAAAGGCTCTGTTGCAAGCCTGTAGTTTGTAAACAATATAAAAATAAAAAATATGACACTTCCCTTGCCTCTCCTGTGCCCACACAGTCAAAAGAAAACATAAAACCCTAAGCCTAGGGAAACCAATGTTACAAAATACTCTGCTAACAAGAAATCGTGTAGCGACGTCGCTTCACCCTTGTGTATGCGAATCTTAATCCAACCTGCAGTTAAGGCTGAATATGATATTTCCTCACTTGTAAAACAACATTGAAGTGTGTTTAGCATAGTTTATTTGAAATATGGAATATAAATACTGCATGTAAAATCAAGGTTAATGGCAGGAACTGCTCTTCAGAGGGCTGGGTAGCAGGAGCAGTTTTGGAGATGGGGTAGTGGACTTGGTGCTCAAGCCTTAGCTAGGAGACAAGCGCTGCACAAAGTGGCTGGATGCAGCCAACTCCTGAGCTGCCATTGCTCCTTTAGCATCAGCATCTCATCTGCAGATTGCTAACATAAAATTTTGGAGTAAAGCAGAGGAGGAAGGGGAAGCAGGTTACAAAGGTGTTTCCATGGCAGAAGCTCCTTTCCCCCAGTGTACCCACCTAACTAGTGCAAGCAGAAGCACTGGCTAGCTCAAGAGATGATCTCAGGGCTGCGCTGAGGAGCAGCTGCTACATGCAGCCTGCTCCTCTGGCAGCATGGAGAAAATCCAGGAAGAAACACATGCCGGATTTACTGTAGCAGTTCCCTCACTTCCCTTCTGTGGTATCTGTCCTTGTCAAAGATGGCCAACCCCCTTCACAGTCCATTGGCCTCAAGGGAACTACTTGTCTCTGGAGAATTTGGGCTGTTTCCTTCATCTCTCTCCAACTCGAACTCATCTATTAGCATGCCAATAAGGGTTTTTTTTTCTCTTTGTGGGATATTGTGTTTATGGACTGCCCTATTGTGTATGATTCTTCCCCCTTCCTCTGGTCATACCGCCACCCCCATGCATACTCTCTCTTTCCTTCCTAAGGAGTTTCCCTAAACAATGAATAGAAACAGGAAGCCACTTAGTCTCTTTTCCCTTCCCTTTCACTGAAAAGTATTAGGGATTTTCACACAGTGACCTTGAAGTAGCCTTCCTTTCTCAGCTCAGGCTGAGAGTGGTGATTGATGTACCTTT
Source organism: Todus mexicanus (assembly GCA_013389965.1). NCBI lineage: Eukaryota > Metazoa > Chordata > Aves > Coraciiformes > Todidae > Todus > Todus mexicanus. The sequence continues at coordinate 20,775 of WEIS01030889.1, read as the reverse complement.
AGGGGGGGCAAAGAGGAGGTGAAATAATGAAAATAATGAAATGAATAAAAAATCTGGCTGAGACTGAGGAATTCAGAGATGAAAAGAAAAAAAAAAGCAACAACAACAAAAAAAAAATTCAACCCAAAAAAGCAAGGAACCCAGTTCACCTGTATAGGCTCGAATGTCTCTGAATAGCTACCCCATGGAGATGTGATTGCTTTGTATTATGCTCTGTAGGTCAGAGTCACTGGGTGACTGAGAGCTTGCAGTCAGATGCCTGGGGCTTCCTCTTCCCACAAAAGCAGTAGGGAAAAATTTATTTTTTTAAAAAAACCCAGAAAATTACAGTTTTTTTCTACAGGCTTATCTTAAAATGTTACTCCTATCAGTATCAATGGAAGAGGCTTGAGTAAATTATGGCCATTTTCAGGAGTGCACACTTATCCAAAGGTGTTCAGCTTCACTTTTTTGTTGAGTTCCTGCTGACAAAACTGCACTGTGTAATGGCTGAGTGTCAATCACCAGCGGACGCCGTCGTGTTCGGCACAAAGTACCGAGCAGCTCGAAGTGGGGGTGTTTAAAACATGAGCAGCCTCCAGGAATAAGCAGCATGTGTTGCTCATTGTGATTTTGACTTTGCTTTGCTACTTTATTTGCTTGTTAATTCCACCCTCTAAATGGCACTGTTTAAAAACATGTTTAATAAAATACCTGTTTATAATGTGCTCATTACCATAACCTTTAGAGTTTCAGAGCATGTCAAGTATCAACATATAAGTCAGGCAGTTCACAGTGTCTTTGAGACACTAGAAGATCATTTCTCTTAGACAGGTGAGGACAATGCTGACTAAATGACTTGCCAAAGTCCTCAGGTGCATCAGGCAGAACTGTCTTGTGAGCTTGTCTCATAATTGGTTCATCACACTGGCATGAATATCAATTAAATAGTCTTTTTCCATTTCCTACAAACAATGTCATTTGAACACTCCAGATTTCATAGGGTTGGGCTCAGTTATATATTTTTTTTAATTCTACAATAGTGTGTTTTGCTGGGTCTGTGGTAGCTCCCATCTCCTTTCATGCAAACAGCTGCGTTCTGGAAGGAAGGAAGGAATGGTCCTTTTTGCTCCCCAAACCACAGAGATAAAAAAATCAATGGCCACACAAAGTTTTCAGGTAAAGTGAAAGGCTTTTAATTCTTCCTCCTTGCCTTTGCTATTCTTGACCTGACTCCATACTGGTTTTATTAATTTACTCTGCATTCATGACTCACCTGTTGTAAGTCCTAGCTCTTCTATAAAGGAACTATGGCTGACCCATCTCTTGCTGGAGATGGTTGTCTGCAAATCTCAGACCAGCACCCTGAATTTGAGAGCACGCAGGACAGGAGCTCTGATTATCATCCTGATCTTAAATAGAATCTGGGCTGTTCACATGCCTGTTACCAGTCTGAAGCATTTGTTTGAATTACTGAAACCAGCTCCTTTTGAAATGCAAGAAACATTCATGTTTGCCATAAGGCACTCTTCTCTTCCCACCAAAGCTTGCATTTTTGAAACCCGCTTCATTATGCGTGCTCTGTGGAGAACCCTTTGGAGAACAATTACGTGTTATCTAAGGTATCATGGTAAATGCTGGATACAATAATTCCTAATTCATAAAAAGCATGAATGCCTCCTTTCTTCATGCCTCGTATTTCTTGCAGCTTTACATCCAAATGGATTTCCTCATTGTCACTGCACATTAAGTTCAAACCTATAGGGATTTTTCCATTAGACTCTTAACTCTTTCTGGGCCAGTTCAGCAGGTATTTCTCTCCCGCAGCTTTCATAGTTCCACCAGAGATGTCTGTCCTGTTAATTCAGATCCCTTATGTGGGATCCAAACAAAATAATTTTTGCTCTTTCCATTCTAGACAGTCTACTCTCATAGTGATACTTTTCTGCAGCATTTTATAGAGATTAATGAATGTGTCTTCTCAATGTCCCCCAGAGGCAAGAAAGCTTTGAGCAAAAAAGGGAGACTGGGAATCCAGAGAGATTAATGGATTTGGTGACGATTACAAGGGAAGTAGTGGCACAGGGAAGTAGTGGCACAGAGGTGACAAGTTCTGACTTAGTTCACAGTCCTGTCCTCACATCAGGAGTCATCTGGCCAGGAAAAACTGTTTTTTCTATTCTTTATAGTAAGTTCATTATTTAACAAATATAATGGAATATAGCCTATGTGACTTCTTACAGAGGAAAATAAGAAACTATCCATTCCCAAAGAAATGGATAATTAAGGGCAGTAGCAAATACAGAACACAAGAGGAAATGTCTATATTTACATGTGTCCAGGGAGAGAAGATAGGGCCAAAAAATCCCAATCCATGAGTTCATATTGGAAGTTGACTTGTAAGAAGGAACAAAAAGTCAGGTGTCCAGACAGTATGGAAAACTGACTATATGAAAGGTACTGATTTACTCGTTCCATGTTCAGTATTGTATACATTGGACCAAATGCTACATGTAATACCTCCGCTGTGATGTTTTTTTGTTGATATCAAGGATGAGACAAAATTCTACTGTGCACTTGTGTACCCTTGAGTTACTGGAAGACAAGAGATTTCTCTCCCTCTCAGTGCCTCAGGTTTGTCCCAGGTAGCTGTTTAAGTAAATCAGAACAGATTCTTGTAGCAATACAGAGCAGCAGCCTGATTATTGTTCATACATGACTGAGCAGGTTTTACTCTCGCTGATTTGAAAGTATTTTTTCACAGAAGGCGACTCTGTGTTTCTTCAGTTCTCAGCTACCGCTATGTTGAATGCAATGATACACCCCATATGGAAAATGAATGTGAGGTTGAAACTTATCTCCAGTTATAATCTATTCTGACCTGTCAGGACATATTGTGACCCTCCTTATTTGCACAACATTCTTTCTTTCTGAGGGCTGAGGTAGCTTAGGAACACCATTGCTTTCTGTGAAGGCAGGATGAGGCCCAAGTGATGCAGTCTACTTTGTGGTGATATTTAAATGACCTTTTCAAATACATCCAATTAATGAAATTTATTTCAACTTATCCTGTATCACTGATTGAAGTGAAGAACTTTATTTTTGCCTTCAAGGTGGAATATGTACTGAATAGTCTTTGCTGAAAGCTTTAATCAAATTTGTGTGGGTTCACTAGATCACCTTTCTTCTGTACTGGCCCTTTTTTTTTTTATTTTTTTTAACCTTCCAAAATGTCCTTAGCTTTTACCTTTTTGTGACTGTCCTTTTCTGGGGCCACCTGGAAATTCTTGATGTAGAGTGACAGGTTTCTATGACCTACACTGGGCCATCTTTACAAAGACAGAATTCTGTCAAAAAATGAAAGACCTCGCTGAATTTACAGAATTCAGGAATTAGTTATGTAACTTTCCGTTCCGCTTTGGCAAATGAACAATCACAAAGTAGAAAAATTTCTCTATGCTTAGACTGTAAAAGAAGTGACATTTGCTCTCTAGAGTTTACAAGTGACCACTCTAGCAGTAGCAATGTTTTCTTGTCAGATCAAGTCTGTTCTGTATAGTAGTAAAGATTAAGTCTGTTAACTTTCCTGAAATGTAGATATGGCTGTGGGTATCCTCGTTTGAAAATACCATTAGATGAGTTCTCTTGTTTTGTCCATCTAATTAAGATTTATCAAAAACAAATGAAGCCTGTGTTCAGAGGCAATTGCTTTATTTCCTATGCCAGAGGCAGCTTCTCTGATGCTAGATGAGGTCACTTATGATGTTGATCGTATCATCATCCCACACAGTTTTGCATGAGCAACTTCTGCAATATTAATCTCCTTTGGAATTCTGTCAACATTTAGGTTTCGGGTACTTCTGTGCACAATGAATTCTCATTCCATTTATGCAATTGCGGCACTGCTCCTTACACCAGCGATGCAAATTGGTACCGCACCCCATGGTCTCCATGTTCTCCAAGTTTTCTAATACATCTACTATTTTGTTTTTCTCAATTTTTATTTTTATTTTTGTTGGGAGTTTTGCTTAGCTTAATCAACTTGCCAGACTTTATTGCAGCTTGTTGTGGTGTCAGCCTGATCCAGATGGAGCTTTCATTTACTAGCTCTGCTGTCCAGAACAGTTAATTTCTCAACCACAGTCTACCCTGTTTTCAACTGAGATTATAGATTTATTTTTTTTCAGCAAGTGCATCTCACCATGAAGTGCTACTGTACTTTCCCTCCAGCTGCCTTGTGGTTTGTCCCCATGCCCTATTGTTTCTCCCTCTTAAAAAGGCACAAGCAAACTGTGTTGTGGTCCTTGTGCCAGAGTGAGAAGCAAAAAAAAAAAAAAGCACGTATCAACTTTCATTTTATGTTTTCCTTCGGTTTTGTCGCCCTGACATTTCTTTCTCTTTGTTGTTCATTTTTCACCTGTGTTGCTCAGTATTTTAGTTTTTCAAATGTATCTCATGACAGGAATGAAAAATGTGCTTTCTGAGCAAGGCCGCAGCTGAAAGCAGCAGTGGCGGCACTGCTTACCCCGCTGAACGGACTGAGCGAGACAGAATTATTACCCATCCTTCTCCCACTTGTTTTTTTACGGGAGGATGGAGCTTGGAGGGGGCAAGCTGATGCCACCTAGAAGGTGTAGCCATGCTCAGGGGCTGAGCCTTGGCAGCTCCCGGGCACTGAGGGGGCACCCCCGGCTCTGCGGCGCTGGCCAAGGTGCTGAAGCGGAGCCTGCTCGGGGCCGCCGCTCCCCGGGAGCCAGACGGAGTCACAGAGCTACTGAGCCTGGAATAGGCCTCTGAGATCATCGAGTCCAGCCTATGACCTAACACCACCGCCTCAACTAGACCATGCCACTAAGCGCAGCGTCCAATATTTTCTTGAACACCTCCAGGGATGGTGACTCCACCACCTCCCTGGCCAGTCCATTCTGGTGTCTAATCACCTTTCCTGAGGAAGTGCTTCCTAACATCCACCCTAAACCTCCCCTGGCGCAGCTTCAGGCTCTGCGTTACGTCTCTCGTCCTGCTGGCCACACTATTCCTGATACAGCCCAAGGTGCCGTTGCCCTTCCATGCCCCCTGGGCACAGCTGGCTCATGTTCAGCTGCTGCCAACCAGCACTGCCAGGTCCCTCTCTGCTGAGCCGCTCTCCAGCCACTCATCCCCCAGTCTGTAGCGATACACGGGGTTGTTGTGACCAAAGTGTAGGACCTTGCACTTGGCCTTGTTGAATTTCATACCATTGGCCTCAGCCCAGAGACTCAGGCTGTCCAGGTCTCTCTGAAGTGTCTTACTACCTTCCAGCAGATTGACGCTTTCCCCCCAACTTGGGGGTCCCCTCCTCCCTGCACCAGCCACAGGCACCCAGAGGCATCCACCACTTGGCAGCCTCACAAACCTCCCCACCACGTCCTTCTTTTTGGTACAAGCAGGGGTTTCTTGCTGTGCAGCAGTGGCCTAAATGAAATATGAAATTAGTTCATGTCATAGAAAATGTACACCTGAGATACTAGAAATATTAAGGTATCAGCGCTTTTTTAGCATATTTTCTCAACCTGTTTAGACAGACTCCTTATGCAGAAAAAGAACAGGTGAGGTGTTAGCTATTCTACTTGAATTCTCATAACTAGTTTTCAGACTTAGTGAAATGACAGATTTATTTTCTTTTTCAAAAAGAATAAATCTTTACAAATTTCTACGCGTATAAGGATATTCAAAACATGCAGCCCCTTAACTGACTATGAAATGGATCTAAGCATTTGGTGCCTTATTTTTTTCAAGTATTAGGAGACTATTTGTACTAGTATAAATCTATCTGCAGAAAGCAGAAACTTAAACAGTAGAAAGTACTAAGCTGGATCGTCTCTTGCCCTGTGGAATAGTCCTGCCATGGCATCTAAGCAGGATGCTGTGATCTTGTAAATGCTTAAGGTCAGAAAATAACTCCTTAATACTTTGGAACAAGAACTTAGCATCCTAAAGCATGTTGAATATTCAGAGGAATATTGATCCATTATTCCTGTATGTGCTGTGTTAACTGAGCGTTTCAATCCAAGAAGTTAAAAATCAGCTTGCCAACATTCCATTTGTACATCTCTCAGCCATCCTGAGAGATCGCTATTTATTACCCTGGTCTTGCATGGAGCTGTCATGGTGACAGAAGGGTGATGCAATGACCTCCTTGTCAAGCAGTAGTGCTAGTGGAGTTAGAAAACCTCTATTTCACCCTCATCTTAGGTAATGTTGCCCAATTACTTTAAAATACACCACCTGTGACCACAGTGCATCAGTAGGAAAATGGGAAATACAAGCTTGACTCAGAGATACTTCTGCTTTACTAATTGCATTTTCACTTCGTAATAAAGAATGTACATGAGGGAGCTGTAACTTCCCCAGTCTAGCCAACATTTCTTTATTCTTCATGAGCGTTATCTATTCAGCTATGATTCTGTCCTGAGCTTTTGTAATTTTATTTATTGCTATGCTTATTTGTAAAAATGAGAAAATCAATAGAGTATTGGGGGAAGGGAGGAAAAGGGGGAAAAAAATCACTCAGAAGCACTACAATAAATTTACTGCAGGATAGAAAACTCCAGAGACAAAAAGTAGATAAATGCCTGATGATAAAGACTGAAGGCAAAATCTGAATCACTCATTGATTCATCATGTCTTTTCTTCAGTATTTATAGAGAGCCAAACAAATAAGATAAAGGGAAGAAATAATCCCAGTAGCCTAATGAGACTTTTACAGTCACCATAAAGACCTACCTTCTGAGGACTCGCTACGGTGATGTGCTCTGTAGATTTATATTTAATTATGAGCTAGAGGGTGTTGTGGACTCATTTGGGTGTTAGAATAGCTTAGCTGCCTTGGGAAACTTCACCAGTTGTAGCCTGAGCTAACTCCACCATCTTAGGGGTTTTTTTAGGATTTTTAGGCCTTATTTGTTTCAGAAATGAGATGCTGTGGCCATGTCATAGAGCCCCCTTCTATCGTTAGCTGAGTATATTGATTATTTTAATGAAGCAGAGTAGAAAAGCAGAGACCTCCATGAGATATGGTTACAAGTTTCATGAAAGTGCATGATGAGGAAGGTCATGATGACTATCCCACTTAAAACAGGATCTGAATTCTGAGTTTCAATGGCATATTTTCCAGAAAGAAAAGGCATGTGAATGGCCCATTCCTCAATGAGACACTTTTAGTTAAAGTCTATCTTTATCTAAGGATGACAAATCCACAGGAAGTCAGTCTTTGTTATCTCTGCTAAGCTAACAGTTACAGTGCTGTTTGGGAAAACCGTGTGTGCGCGTTATTTTTGTTTGTTGTGTTAAAAGTGGAGTATGTGTATTATCATTTTTTAAGGCTAGTTTGTCGTTTAGGAAATCATACTTTTCAAGAAGGTCAAAAGTCAGTATTTATTTGTATGCATAGCTTTGCATTCCTTTTCGCTGAGGTGGTGTATGTGGTCATCAAAGAAGTAGACAATCCTTGGCTTGAATGGCTTGCAGCCTGCAGAGACAGACAGCCAAAGTAAAGAGGAAAGGATAGGCTCCAAGATGTATAACCACTACAGTAACTGGCAAAGTTCTGCTGGTGTTTATTGTTTGCAGTGGACTATTGCCAAGTTACAGTTTTTGCTTGTGAACAAAACAAGAAATGAAAAATTTTTTTCTGGCGGGTGCAGAAGTGGGACTTTCCAGAATGAAAAAGGCTGAGAATATTGCCTGAAGTTCTCTATACTGTAAATCTTTTTTTGGCTCTTCTGTAGCTGTTCTGCTGGTTTCACTCTCTCGCAGTGCGTTCTCTTTTTCCTAAGTCCGCACATAGTATTTCTTATGTGCTTGAAAAGTTATGATGGGTGCTTTTGGGCAGCACCAGTAAGCAGAAACGTCTTCTGATGCTGCTGTGCTGGTTTCACTGTGAGCTGCTGTCTCCTCAGAGGCCCTGGCCCAAAGGAGTGTAAGAGGAAGGCGTATCAGTTTCTTTAGAAAGGCTACTGTTTTGCACGGAATAGTTGGTAACATTGAGCAAATCTCTTGGTCTCCCAAGGATTTCTTTTTTCTTTATTCTTAACATATTCTTTTTCTCATTATCTGTGCTTGGCTTTTATTTAATAAACTGTTACTAGTTTAGGGACTGGATCTAAAAGACTGCTTATTTTCCTTACTTATGCACCCTGATTCTACAGCTCTTACTTTCCACAAGATTTAAATTGGATTTTTATTCAATAGCCAAATAATTTAGAAAGTTTCTCTAATCTCTACTACTCTGGCTCATTAAGTGCAAAAGAATTGTCACTTCCACTCACCCTCATTGAAAAAACAGCCTGTAGTAACTTTGCATATAGCTTGAAGGCTGCTTTTGTTCCCCCAAATTAGTTTACGTTTAGCCTATATTAGTTATTCCCCTAGATACCATGTCCCAGACAGCCCGGTATTCAAGAGTCCTTGCAAATGCAGAAGAATAACACCAAAGACTCTCTACAAAGACCTCATTGTAAGACTAAAAGGATTTCCTGTGAATAAGAGCTACACATGGACTTAACACTGCTGGGAGCAAGAACATACAAGGAGAAACCAACTACATAGTGAAGCCAAGACATTACTGGGTTTTAATGATTTCTTTGTAGATAGGGAGAAGAGGTCTTTTCCCAAGGAGCTCATGATAATACAGTGTGGCCAAGAACACAAGAGAAAATGATGTATGGAAGGAAAAAAGGGAGCCTTGAAGGGAGAGAGGAAGCTCTGAGCTTTCTCTGTCTTTCTGTTCTTTTCTACTCATTTAGATGAGGTGTGAACGTAACTGATAGGCAATGCACAGTGCCAGGCAAGGCACACTGCCTCTTCTGCAGAGAGGGATTCCAGTAGGATATAATGATTTCTTAGTCCTACATTATGATGCCAGTTCAAAGGGGTAGCAGAGCACAACTTAAAGTAACACCATTCTTAAGGCATATGCCGTAGGACTGCTCACTAGAGCAGAAAGTGAATGCCTGTAAGGAATCTCTAGTAGCCATTTCCAGAACTGCATAGAAGGTGATACGTATTTAACACAAACTGTTTCTTAAGAAATAAAATAATAATGATAAATGGGAATGGAAACAATAGAGGAAAACAGTAGAAACTCAGGAGTAGATGTTGATTTTGTTATATTAAATATAACTTAAAAATACCCCCAGCTATTATCTGAAGCTTTTTTTTTTCCTCATATAAGTGTTCTCTTACCTTGGATAGCTTTAAATAAACTCACGGTTATATCAACAGTAAATTTCATTGTTATCCTACATCAGTACAAGATAGGAGTAACTTCAGCCTGAAAATACATAAGGGAATGGAGATTTTGGGGTCAGCCTTTCTTACACTATTACAAAGCTTATGCAATTTCGGACAGGATTAATATTCAGTTCAGTGTATCTCAGATGGTAGAGGGAGATTGATGCTCTTTCTGTAGTGTTATAAACATGAAAAAAAAAATCAGCATGGTATGCTCTGTGCAATATAGGCGTAATTGCTCAGTTCCACATGAGTAAGGCTGGCTAAGGGATGGTTTCTTAACCAGAGAGTAGGTAGGAGTAGTGTCTATCAGTCCTAGAGTATGGTGGGATCTGGCACTCTTTGCTGAATTATGGCACAGAGCAGTGGGCTGGTTTGTGCTACCCTTACCTCTTCTCTTTGCAACAAAATATGAATGGTTTTGCTTCAGACCCAAGACCAGCTTACTTTTCATCTCTGACCACAAGCACTAGGGGATGCTTAGGAGGAGGATGAGAACAGCTACATCCTCTCATTTTTGCCAGCATGCAGCCGAGAAGCTCCATGAAAGAGCGGGCAGTATCTACTAGCCTGAATTTCTACCACCTCTCCGTTGCTGATTTGTAGGACCATCACCTCGGTTTTGTCTCTAAAATGCATTTGGCTTGAGCATTTAAGTATTTCTGCAGTGTAGAAAAACAAGCTTTGTTACGTGTGTCTGTATTAGGCATATATTCTGGGCTTCACCTCACCAGTTGGTGGAGAAATTTCCAGGGTATTTAGAAAGGAAGAGAAGCTCTGAGGATGCCTGCTTCTTCTCTGTCAGATTAAGGGTAGGACTCTCAGGCTTTTTCGTACCTTTTTGCTCTTTTCTGTTTCATCTAATGACACCTTGTTCATGTTTTCCCTTCCCTAAAGCCTTGGTGATGAATCTTGCAGCTGTTGAACCAATCCGATTACATGCTGAACCACACCGATGTAATCTTGCTCTTTCTCTTTCCTTGACCTTTCCACCTCCTTCCTCCACGCATTCAGCCTCTCATTTTTAGAAGAAAAACCAAAAGCTACTCATACTCTAATCATAGTGACCTTGGAGTCTCAGCTGGTGAGAAGCTACCTCATCTTGCATTCTAAGCCATAATTAGTGTCAGTCAATGTCAATGGCATGAGAAACAGTTACATGCAAGAAAGGTCGGAGACTGACTGTTCCTTAGGCTGAGTGCATAGTGGGATAGGTGGGTGTCCTCTAACTGAAATTTGTGTGTATGAGTAATCTAACAGGAGGCTCGACCTCACCATGTAGTTGCCAGGTACAATTTCAGATCATAGTTTTTTCACGTACAGTGTTAGTTTTGATAACCATGCAGAGACAGATGGCATTTTGTCGGCTTTCCAAAGCAGAGGAATAATTTGCCGAGCAGTAGCTAGTGTAATGAGAAGCCAAGTAAGTTGAAGATGAGGTAAAACCAAAGCATCTGTCGGTCCTTGTGTGCCAACTTTTAGATGCTACAGACAAACTAATATTTCCACACAAAAAGTAGTGACTGTTACACATTTGTGTAAAAAAGATGGCATTTGATAACAATGCCACAACAGATGTCGTTGAGTCCATGCTTGATTTTTACTACTGCTCTGTGCATTTTTGGAAGAGATACTTGCTCTGCACAGCTTGTATGGAGTATGTTCATTATAAAATTTTATTTTTCAGGAAACAATGAGATGGAAAATTTGTAGCTAATCTGATACCGTCCTTCTTTATCATGCTTCCTTAGTGGTTAGGGAGGAAGAGTTTATTCTTGTTTGATTCCTTTTCAATCTCTTTTTATGTGAGAGAAGTGTCTATACATATAACTATATACTGTATATAATATAAAAATCTTAGAAGAGAGCTCTCTATTAAAATACAATGAAAAATTTGAGGTTACTTGCATTATCCAATATTACATTTTTCAGCGTGTGTCATGAAAAATGTGTAATTATATCTTCCCTATTCAAAGAAATCCTTCTCTTCACCTTAATCCTATTCTTTCTCATCTTCTTTGATGAGAGAGAACAATGTTTCAAAAGTTCCCCTTTAAGAGTAAAGCTTGTAAAAAGAAACCCATAGAATACTATAGCCTACTTGACTCTTTCTCCTTGGTAATATATGTGGCAACTTAATAAAAGCAGCTTCTATCTAGGTCAAAATTATTTGAGGCATGCATACTTCAGCTAAAATATCTATATATTAAATACCTGCTATGATGTGGTATCCTCTGCACAGTCTGCATTGTGTGTTGAGAGTGTGAGGGGCCCAGTGGGAGTGGGTGAAGGGGAACACTTACTCCTCAAAGGCGTGGGCCTGACCAAATCTAAGCACGTACGTCCAAGCCCTTCTCAGAAATAGAAAGAGCAGGTCCATGCATCAGCAAGAGGGAGGTTGAGGAGAGAAAAACAGCACTTGAGAGAAAGTAGAGAAGGGAAGGAGCCTCCCCCAGGAACCAGAGCACCCCACCGCAGGCCCGTGTGGAACTGGGTGTAAACTTCGAACAAAGGGATCCAACACTAAACAGCTGCCTATTTTTATTGTACTCCTGCTGCTTTTTGTTTGTTGGTAGAGCAGAGAAGTGCAAATGTTGCTTTGCTGGGTGCAGGGGTGGGGAGGAGGGAGCGCAGGTGTAGCTTTGTGTTGAGCGGACTGCCTCGCTCCCAGGGAGCAGCACTGGCCCACGCTTGCCAAAGTCTAACAGTAGGACTGAGCCGTAGCCAAGAGTTAGAAGTCCGATTTGAGGCAAAAATGGCAACAGTTAAGCTGGACAGAGGTTGAATCTGAAGGGCAAAGATATCACCTGTTGATTAGAGAAATACATAGCAGTGTTTAGGTGATTCCTTTTGCTACCTGAAGCCCAGAAGGAAGGAAGAGTGAAACCCTGAGATTATAAAGTGCCTTCATCACCGGTTAGCAGATGCTCTCAGCCAATTCTTCAAAACACTTTTGTCTGCCAAACAGCATTACCTCTGCCTTATCCATGCTGAACTGAAGTCTAACATGCTCTCATCCAGTACCAGATCTTTGCCAAGTGTTGTAAGAGCAGACATTTTTCTTGCAGTAGATTTAATTCACTGAGTTTCTCTCCGTTTCATAGCATTCAAAAGGGTGCTTAAAACACACAGAGACTAAAAATACCTATTTTGTACAACTATCATTGATCCTAGATTGATTATCCTAATGGAGATCTTCTATTTTGAAAATTCTGCTGCCTCTGGTTTTGTAGTGCATTTTGTAGACTGCTAATGCCTTATAGCTCTTACACATTCTGTTTTCATTATATTTGTTTCCATATGAGTGTGAAACACTATCTTATAGTTTGGGATATTTAAACCAAACCCTCCCAAGGACTATGTTCAGTAGCAGATATTAGTACACACTAACTCCACTGGTGTGCAAGAACAGAATAAATCCACTTGAGGTAAAGAGAGAGAGGAAAACCAGCATCTAACTTTTTACTTCTGCACCTGTACAGGACAATCTGGCTCATTCAGCGTTCTTTATTGTGCTTGAATGTTCGTTCGTTTAATATACTATCTACGAAAACTTTGCTTCCTCTCAGATATTCCACACATACACACGAAGAAGTCCTTTAAGAAAATGAATGCTGATATCTTTGGATCTTATCCTTGGAGACAGTTTGGGTTTCCTTATGTGAAATAGTTTTAAATGTTTGTGTAAGGCTAAAAATCACAACAGCTTAGAATATTCGTCTCTTCGCAATGTGAAAGTGAGGTTAAATGGAGATGTGTAGGAGTGTTCTAGATGAAGAACCGATGCTGTGTGTTGAGATACAACAAACATAAATTCAACTCCCAAGTTGTCCAAGGATTTTTTGCAGAATATTCAACTTTGACTTGATGATCTTAAAGGTCTTTTGCAACCTGAACTATTCTATGATTTATTTTCTCTTTGTTTTTATCCCCCTGTGTTCGGTGACTTTTTATGTCTGTGTGTTTAATTGAGAAATAGTTTCTGGTTTTTTTCTTGGCAAATTGAAGGTGCTCAGAAACTTGGATCCAACAGGAAAGGCAAAACCTGCTCTACAGCAAAATACACCACAACCTCTATATTCCTGGAATTACCAACATTGCAGGTCAGTTTTAAAAAAAAATAACTATGTAAAGGCCAAGGCAGCAAAATTAGCTTATCATGCTGGAAATAAGAAATAATAATTGGAATCTTCAATACAAAAATTCTAACAAATCAAAATACAGATTTAAAATTTGCAAGTTTAATCGGTATAAGAATATTTTTAGAATATAAGAAGATGAGGATATAAGTATCATACTTTAAATTTGATATCATTAAAGATGATCCAAGAAGCTAATATAATTTTGTTCTGCATCACTTTCCTTAAGGACTATTTTGCTTTAATACTGAGCATAATAGATGACTACACTCTTGGTATATGATAGATTGAATTTGTTAAAATATGTTCTTATGAGCCACTTGTACAGTGCCAGCTTGAAGTAGATTTAATCCTTTTTCTGGAGCTATCTGTTATTCTTCTGCATGTTCTCTGTGCTGTGGTTTCCACTGACCCCTGTTTGCTAATGATACATTTTATTAGTGCCTGTTAAAATAAATTGGTCTGCTAGGTTTCGAGCAAAGATGTTAATAATGTTTTCAACCCTAACACAATGAATATCATGCAAATCACTATGCATGCACTTCACAATACAGGGTCACTTCAATCTATGCAGTTTCTGTGATTTGTGAGTTTGGTGCTATGTTTTATTAGAATGCCATTCATAAACCATTTTGTCATCCAGGATGCATTATTTCCTCTTTCAGGTGATGAATTCAAATCAGGGGAGTGTCCTTTGCACCAAGGACTAGTTAAAAAACACCCCAACAAATGACCCAAAGGTGTAATAGTTATGGGCTCCAGTGGTCTTCTCTTTGCTTCAGCAGGTGCTTGCACTGTGACCAAAGCAAATGTTAATGCAAGGAAAAAGAGTAAAATCTAGCACTCCTCACTCAAATATTCATGAAGTTGAGCAATAATATAGTACAAATGCTTATACACCATGAAAATTCTACCCATAGATTCAGAGGCTTAAAATAAAATGGGGAGTCCTGGGTTTACTCTTTTTTTTTAAAAAAAGAAGAAAGAAAAAAAGAGAAATAAATCTACTATAAAGTATTAATTCAGTTGTTAAATCTTCCCAGTAAAATTGATTTAGCTCATATCTGGTATTTCTTTTCCCAATGGATTAAATTGCTTTCCTGGGCACTACAGGGAGGTGCCATTGTACCTGACAGCTGAGCAGTTAATGGCCTGAAGGACTAGAGGAAAGCATTAGGCTGTTTCAAAGTACAGGGCCTAGTTGTCAGCTGTTGCATACCATCAGCTGAGTTATTTTTGTTCTGTGATGTCTGATCCATAGGTTGCAGTTCTACTGTTCTACTGTTTAGAAATGTTCCAGTTTGCATTTTTTCCAGTTTGAGGTGCAGTTCATGGGTTTCATATGAAATGTTTTTAGCTGGGAAGCAAGCTATGTTCTGGAACCTCCTCTCACCTCTCAGTATATTCTTCTGAGGATTGCACTAAGGGTAATATCTTTCTATCTCACCCTCCTTTCCCTGAGCATCTCCCCTCCTGATTATGGTAAGACCATGATATCCCAAGCACAGAGGACACTTTTAGATTTTCAGAGTTATTTTTAGGCCTAAGAACTGTGTGTGGGTGTGCACTTTGTGTTCATTACTCTGGGATGACCCAGAAATATGCCCTTGTGGCAAAGAAGGCCAGCAGCCTCCTGGACAGCACAAGGACAAGTGATGCCAGCAGCTCAAGGGAGGTGATCTTCCCTTCTACTCAGCACTGGTGAGGCCACATCTGGTGTGTTATGTCCAGGTCTGGGCTCCTCAGTATGAAACATGAACTTGCAGGACAGAGTCCAACAAAGGACTAGGAGGATGATTAAAGGATTTGGAGCATCTGTCACAGGAGGAGAGGCTGAGGGAGCTGGGACTGCAGCTTGGAGAAGAGGAAGTGAAGGAGGACCTTATCAGTCTGAATACCTGATGGGGGAGTAAATAAGACAAAGATAGACTCTTCTCAGTGATGTCTAGTGACAAGACGAGTCAGTGAGCACGAACTGAAATACAGGAGAATCCATTCAAGCATAAGTAAATATTTTTTTTTTTGTTATGGGGATGGTCAGACAGAAGAGATTGCTCAGACACTGTGGAGTCTCCATCCTTGGAGATACTCAGAATCCAACTGGATGCAGCCTGCTCTAGATGATCCTGGTCTGAACAGAGGGTGACTGGCTGCTCTCCAGAGGTGTCTACCCGTCTCAGCTGTCCTGGGATGAG
Source organism: Todus mexicanus (assembly GCA_013389965.1). NCBI lineage: Eukaryota > Metazoa > Chordata > Aves > Coraciiformes > Todidae > Todus > Todus mexicanus. The sequence goes on along the minus strand of WEIS01030889.1, from coordinate 5,189 downwards.
ACCTCAGACCATGCTACTTTAAGTTTGTTGCAAATGCAGTACTAGATCTCTGGCATCCTATCTGCTCTCAAGCCCATCTGCTAGAATGGCATTATGCCCACTCAGAAGGTGCTATGCCAGTTTCAACAAGGCACAGGTGCCAACCAAACATAGATTTAGAAAGATACCCTGCATAAGATCCTCCTGGTACTAAGTAATGCCAAATTAGGCCCACATGCTTCATTACGAGGGATCACATCTGTTGAGGCTTGTGGGCATTGTACCATCAATTATAGCCTTTATCCTCTCTTTCTCCTTCCTGAAAGCTTTAGTGAATGGAAAGCAAAATTTATGAGCCAATCGAGTGCCTTGAGAAAATCTGGATTTTTCCCTAGTGATCTCAGTCTTGAAATCTCAAATTTCAAGCTGCTTGTGTTTATATCCTCTGTTAGACATACTTCAGTATATGCTAGATTTGTTTCTGAAGGCAACAAAAGAAGAGATGCTGAAAAAGATATCCTTTCTTGTCACTTAATACCATGAGAGAAGGATTATGTACAATTTGTTTGATAACTGCAGGCCCTGAAGCATTATTTGGAATGGTACCTTCATTTAATAGAAGAAAATACACTATTTGCTTGTTATGTTCTTAAGTTTCACTTGGGTATCCAAGAGATCACAAACTTCAGTCTGCTGGCCACTGTGGTAGGTTTATGTTGTCTATTCTTGTGTGTGAGACCTGGAGAGATTATATTGCTCAATACATGCTATGAGAAGAACCAATGATCCAGGAAGATCTATTAAGCCCTCTTGATTCAAGAAAATTGGGCCTACATACGTAAAGATGGGTGGTCAAGTGCTGACTTAGTGCTGTCAAGCTCACTGAAGAGCAAATACCTGTGCCTGCGATAGTCTATATGATATTTGTCCTTCATGTTGCATAGGCTAACTTGGCAGTTTGCTACACCAGAAATACATCTCCTGAGTCTTCTCACTGTTTGNGTTTATTCCACAGTTACATCATTAAGAGAAATATGTTTTAAAATATCGTTGAGTCCTACAGACTGAATATTATTTCCATAATGGTACAAATATTGATATCTGAACAGTCTATTATTTATGCACCATTAGGTATTCCGCTTGTGGCTTTTTCCCACATCTTCCCATCTGAACCTGGAGAACATGTGCTGTCGTATGGTTCACCTATTCTTTAAGAGTTAAAACAATAAAAATAGCACAGCAGGGTCTTGTCCATAAACAATGGAAACATTGCTCTAAATTCAGTACTATTTCTGTTTTTATTATGTGATCGCTTCTTTGTTGTTAATCACTTGCCCTACTTAATTCATTCATTATACTCAAAAGCTTTGAGATTAAACCCCCAGGCAGGATAGCTTCATATGAATCCTTTCTTTTTTATCTGTTCCAAGTTAGATTAAGTCTAGGTCCTGTTTAATGAGGTGCCACTTGCTGGCTTTTCATGCAGAAAGAATTCCTCATACTCAGCGGTATGTATATACCATATAAATTATAAAATATTTTACATTTTTTCTGAATTTCTAACTAATATGTCCTGCAGAAAACACTGTTATTACAAGTTCCCTGGGATATGGGTGGTTGGCTTCTTCTGATTTCTTTCTTCTTCTTTTTTTTTTTTTTTTTCAGTTTTAGTGATGAATCTTGCTGTTAATTTTATTAAAAAATAAATGAAATAATAATAATGAAATCTGTAATTTTGTTATTAATCGCAGTGATAAGACTTTTGTCTATGCCTGCAACTCAGTAAGCCAATTATTGGAATGTGTTCACCTGCTGTACAATGTTAACAGCCTGCCCACACCTAGCAATGCTTTGGTGTTTATGTCCTGGTAGGGCCGATGTGGCTTAAGCATGGCAAGTTTATGATCAACAATAGCTCTAGGAGTGTGACGGGGCCTTCATTTCATAGTCTGTGTGATGAAGTACTTTCTATGACCACATTGACTGCGGTTAGGCTTCGACATGGGTTTAAGGTTGATGTTTGTACCTCTGCATCTTCACTGAGGTATTTTTGTTGCACTGCTGTTGGGCCCCTTCACAGCCTCTGTCCTCTGCTTAACCAATCCATTCCATATTGGCAGATTCCTGATGCTAACAGCACTTCCTCTTGGTTCATGGAACTGTTTGTACTGATCCAGCTTTGACTGATGATTCCATGCTGGACACCTATCCATATCCATCTTGCTACAAATAAGCGGTGAAACAGCAATGAAACAGCGGCTTTGTCCTGTTTAGAGGGAGTGATCACAAATGGTGTCTATCATGAAATGACTTCTAAACCCCTTTTTTTCTCAGAATTTAAGACTGAATACCTCACAGAAGTGGAAGGCAGCGATGACGTCCATTCGGGACAGATCATGTTCCGTGGTCTCTGGAGACCTCTTGTCCTTTCTTTTGCCTGCTGAGTTTAGGAGCTTGGTTACCTTACTCCAAAATAAAGCTGCTCTTGAAATGTTATTCTAGTTAACTACATGTTAGTTATGTTGAATTAAGGCAATTTAAGCAGTAGGGTTTTTATGGAGTTTCTGAATGTTTCTGCCCATATATAGGGAAGATATACTGCAGTGCTCAGCCTGGACTTCTGGTGACTCTTGGACAGTTCATCTGGACTAATGTAGTCAGCCATACAAGGTCTTGGCTTTAGGCTTTTCAGCACTGAAAAACTGTTTTGTTGTGAAGCTCTTGCAAGAACTCTTCTCAGCACCTTTGTGTAAGTGAAAATTGTGGCTTGCTCTGTATGCTTCCTGGGCTCCTCCATCTTTTCATGCTCCTTGATGCAAAGTTTTTGGTTATTTCACCTTAAGGACAGTTGAGAGGAGTTTGTATACAGAAAAAGTAATAACTAATGAATACTAGCATTTTCTTTTAACTGTGATCCAGATTAGTTCTGCAGGCAGGAAACATTTTTATTGTTACAAGTACCACTACTGATATGCAAAATTAAAATCAGCACAAAGCTTCATATTGAAGATTAATATTCAGGAGAAAGTGGAGAAGGACTTTTTTTTTTTTTTTNTTGGGGGGAAAGGGGAAAGAGTTTTTTTTTTTTTTTTTTTTTCTTCAGTTCTTAACCTGTTTTTTGTGGGGTTTTTAATCAATTTTGAGAACCCTGATGGATACTTAGATGAGGGAGAATGGAAGAATAGAGTTTAACCACATCCAAATATTTGGTGAAAGCAATGGCTTACAATTTATTCTTTCTTCTGAAGGAGGCACCAGTCAAAAATAGTCAATACTGATCACAGTAGAAAAGATATTTGACCTGGACAGAATAGTAGACTCAAGCACATTTTTTGCTAATGTTTTACAAAACCTAAGCTTGCAAACTCCTTAATACTAATTTTTATATATATGAAGAATATGCAGAAGCAGCAGATGTCTCAACATAAGTAAAAATGGAATAATTTTTCTTTTCTGAAATACCTATGGGTATTCAAACATTATGAATGCAAGCACTGGTACATAAATATCTCCTAATAGGTGATCGACAGTCCTCCACATTGTGAATCAATTTAAACAAACAAACAAACAAAAACCACAAAAAACCAAACAACCAAAAAAACCACCACAAAACCTTTCTATGTACACGTCCTTTAAAAAGTTCAGAGTAAAAAATAAATTAACTAGTTCTTTTCCTTTCTCCTGCCCTCCGTTGCTAGGTTGTGCTACTTACAACCTGTGAGATATCCAGACCTGCAACAGAAATAACAAAGGGAATTGCAATGCTTTCAGTTCGAGGGACTAGTGGTACTTCACAGCAGGCTTGCCCCCCACAGCCAGCTTTACAGAAGAGATCGGTAGCTTTTCAACTGCATAGTGTGATGTTATCAAATATTTTGAACTGTAATCTTGCAATTACTATTAATGTTGCATTAAAAGATTATTTAATGAAGGAGATCATGCAGAGAACAAGCAATATAATGGCTTCGAGCAGCTTGCCTCCCACATACCTGGAAAAACTCCCTACTGCTACAGAGGGAGGAAGAACAGTTAGTGCCATTTCTAAACAATAGGTTTCACACTATATCTGTTAAGACCTGTTGCTTTTGGCAACAAAAACTCACTCAAAGGCACAAATTTAAATTTTAAAAAGTGATGCTCAGTGATTAAAGACAAACAAGGAATATTCCAGTTTCTGCTGTGCATTGTTTAGTATTCAAAGGCGGTTGTGGAGGTGTTGGCTGTCTGGGCGTTCCTTTCTACCACATATTGTTTCACCTCTCTACGCATTTCAGGGCCAGATCATGTTCTGACAAAAGTGCGGGTAATTCAGAAGCAGACACAGTTGCTCTGGTGTAAAACTTCTTGGAGTAACAGAAGAGCTAGAAAGCTTTAGTTCTGCTTTAGAACTGAAGTATATTTCATGTTGTAAATTCATGTGTCTGTTGCTTTAGTGCTCAGTTGGCAGGACCCTAATATAGCATATCTCACTTTGGTATCTATGACGATGACTGCCTGGCATTTCCTTAAGCCTTCACTTCATGTAGCTGTTTTTCTCTTTGCAACATGCTGAGAGCTGAGTAAAGTGTGATGATGTTAATGTGTGGCTAAATCCAGACAAGCCAGTAGTTGTACAGGGAGTTCTAGATTACAGATACTTTCAGAAATTTGTCCACATGAAAGAACATGTGAAACCTGTGCACTTTATAAACAAAGTAACACTCTTGCTCCTATTAAAAATCATAATAATGAAAAGAAAAGGCTACTAGGTCTGGTAAAATAACAGCTACAACAGTCTAAGGAACAGGCAAGGCAAGGTTTCTAGGAAGATGATTGTCTTTATTTTAAAATTTTTATTAAATCCTCCAATACAGAAAAACTGGACAAATGTTCCATGTGAACTCTTCCCTGTGTCGCGCTTTGTGGATATACTTAAGGAAAATTCTCTATGCTATTCACCCTCCAATGAAATGGATGTCAGAGCACACCACCATATTTCTGGCTTGGGAAAACCTTAGAGGACTGTGCCTGAAACACAGTGTCATGGTCTAACACCAGATGTCAGGGGTTTTGTCTGTAAACTAAAGCAGCAAGCTGGGACAATGTGAGCACCTTCATATATTGACTGAATTCCTATTATCTTTCTTGTCAGTGCCTCACTCTATAAAGCCTAATCAGATACCTGAAAAATGGCTCCCTAACAACAGAGTTGGAATTCTACTTAGCTTTCG
>WEIS01030888.1:1471-35671 GCA_013389965.1 Todus mexicanus | reverse complement strand
AGTTCCACAAGCATAACCCTGGGAGAGATTAACTGGTTTTAGGTTTCACCACATGGATGATGAGGTTAGCCTGAGACAGAGATGCATCCCTGTGTATAGAAATGGTCTTGGCCCAGATCTTGCCTAGTGATGTAAATCCTGAGAAAGGACTAAGAGGTCAACTTCAGCTTCTTAAGGAATGCAGTGTATGTTCATTCTGTGGTATGTATGGACTGCTTTTTAAAATTTATTTCAAAAAGGGTAATGAAAAAAAATTAGTTACAGGCTCGTGTGTTATTTCTTAAAAATGCTCTAATTAGAGCTACAGTTAGCTCTGAAGTAGAGACTGCTTTACAGCTACATAAATATTTATACCAGTGATACTGCAGCACTAATGATAAAGACTCCTAAGAGATTTTTTTCATAGCTACAAAGCAAAGAACATTTCTTGCAGTCGCTGCCTCTTAGCACTGTTCCTTCACTTTACCTGTCTTCCTAGTACCGAGCTAAGCAATGTCGTCAATCTGCAGATCCCAGGACTTTCTATTTATTTGCATCAATAGCAGTCTTAAGTAATTACTCTGCAGTTCTCCTAATACTCATTACAGAAGTGAGCTCTTCTGTTCATGGCAGTTACAGGTCTAACATTTTTTATGGTGTCTAGAAAACTGAAACAAGCTAAAATGAACACAAGCTTGTTTCCTCTTTGCTCACATGGGCACTTATTCACTTCCCCATCTGCTTTGACTTTGAAGATTGCTGAGGTTCTTCCTCTGTCTGACCCACTTGGCATAAGCTAGAGAGGATTATCTTTCTTCAATAGCCAAGTTTATGGGGCTTCAGCTTATTCGTAAATAATCCTTGGAGTTTTGAGTGCTGCCTTTCTCCTTTCCCCTTCAAAACTGACTTGCTGTCGTTTGTGTGCAAGTTGGGGAAATGCTTTAACAATCTATAGATAGATAGAAGAGTTGGTGCAGTCACTAGGCAAGAGGGCATGTGAAATCTGCTGCAGATATTTCAGTAAGTGTTCATGGTTTTAAGTTTTCTATCTTTTGCAATTTCTATTTGTGGTCCTAGCACAGAAGAGCATCAACCGTGGAAGAGAGTTTTGCTCAGCTGGTCCCTGTACAAGCACAGTTCCAGAGTACAAAATCAGTATGAGACAAAATACAGGGTCTAGATGCACAGAAACATCTTTATAGAAACATGTAATTTTTTAATGTACTCAAGAGAAGAAGATGATGCTCTATCTCTGCTTTCGCACTTGAGTACCTACACCAGCAATTGGTTTGCATGTGTGAGTGGTTATTTTAAGACAGCATTAAAACTGACTTTTAGCTTTACTGAACGTAATTTATTTTCTTCAGAGATGGAAATTTGCAGTATCATTGTGTTTGGGCTGTTGGGTTACAGCTGTAGTATCTGTGCAACTCAACTGCTCTGTGTATCTCTGCACCCTGGAGGTTACCTCTTCTCTTGTGACTGTACACGTGTGTGCTGTGCCTAAGGGTTTTGTTGAGTAGCTATCAGTAGTAGGAACAGATACAAGGTTTTATTGAATAGATGGTTAATTCTTCTCATCTGCCATAAATTGATTTTAAGATTATCTGAAACATAAAAGTCCCCAAACCTTTTCCCAGCTTCTTGTGCATCCTAGTCAGGCAAGTCTAGCAGAAACCAGCTTTCATCTAAGTACTGGGCTCTCTACATTTACTAACCCTTTGACTTATGTGTATGTAGATACAAATGAATAATAAGAGTAATAGAATAAATATCTTTTCTTTGGTCTTTCCTTAATAAGGGAATGGTGAGACAGCCAACACAAATAATGTATGAAAGGCTTGAGGTCATAGTCTTGCTGTCATTAAACTCTTACTTCAGCATTTCTCATTGCCCAGAGTGAGCTTCAGTGTCTGTTACAGTTCTTTGCTTTTGCCTTGTGTGAACCAATGTGTCTTCATCTGCTTTTTCCTGGTAGCTTTGCGCTAACCAGTAGCGTATGTGTGTCTCGGTTTTGCTTTGGTTTTTCTTTCCTTATCTCTCTCACATCTTCTTACTGATGCCAAAGCATGAGGTGATTTTTAGCTTTCTTTTGCTTTTTGTTTGCCAGGCCTGATGGGCATGTGACATTTTTGGTGCACTTGAAGGTTCAGCTTCTCTTGACTTGAACTTTCAGGCCTTGTGATCTGCACGTGGTTCATCTGGCCTCTTGGTAGTAAGAGATAGCAGCCCTTTACGGAAAGATAGGCTGTGACTTTGTCCTGCTTTGAGCATGTGGGATTTCCTATTAGATGTACCAGTAGTATAAACAAACTGTTTTGTTTGGTATAAGCTCTTTATCCTGATAAGATTGGATACATCTTATAAAGCAATAACTATAAATTTAGAACTAATATTTGTCATTATTTAAATAAACATAAAGCAGGGTGATACACAAAGAACACAGAAGTTCCCAGCCCAGGGACTTGAAGGACAGACCTACTTGGATGTAGGCTGTGTACCTCTTTGTCCATTTCCCTGTTAAATTTAAGGCATTGCATACTGAATTAGTACCTTTTAAATTTTATGCCAGTGATAGAATGGATATATATTGCAACGGACACAGATTTTAGTTTTCAAGTTGCAAAATACACATAGGAGGCATGTAGGATGAGTAGGAGTTAGGGATGGCAGGTATTTTGCTGGTCTTCTGGTGCAGCTTCTTTGCTACCCTAGTTGGCTTGATCCAAAGGACTCCAAACCAAAGCCTTTAAGCTGGAGAGTGTAAAATACTGGCTAGCATGTTGTAAAAAGTCTTGTAGAGTCAGGGAGTAGATGGTTAATTCCAAAAACATAATGCTAGAGAGAAGTTTTTCATGCCAGGCTGCTAAATTTTGTTGCTGTGTTAATTAGAAAGGAAGAGGCTCTGCAGTTGTTATGAAGTTTTCCAACTCAGTTGAAACTCTATCACATTAGATGCAACAACAAAACGATCAAGCACTTGTCTGGGTGCCAGCAGCCTTGTACTTCCAAACTAATTGTATTTCTATGAATCAGTGTTAACTTGTTCAGAAATAGAGCTTAGCACTTGGAAAAAGCAGATGCTGATGAACATGGGAAGGGATGGGAAAGAGAATACAGTGTTCTTGGTAATGAGGTGACCTCTGGCTCTCTAAGTTTGTTTACCAAGTAGCTGCTATTTTTCATTTATAAAATTTTCACCTTTGAGGCACTTCATTTTAGGGGTGAAGGAGTTCATAGTGCTTTCAAGACCTGAGTTCAGCACATAATCCCAGAGTGAATTCAATATCTTCATAGGCGGAGAGTGTACAAGCTTTTATTTCATCAAGCTTTTCAAAAAACTACAAATTTGCAGATGTGTGAGGGACCAGGGGGAAGCCCTTGCCTCTAAGTGGTGGTAAAATTTAAAACTCATATGGGTATAGCTCTGATCAACATCCATTTCAATATTCCTGTAAAAAGATTATGACTTGGCAGGGTTTCAAGGACTGGGGGGAAAAAAAAAGCGCTTTGTATGCAGCGTGTTTTATTAATGTTGAAGGAGTAATGTTGCTGTATTTCAGTGTCTGCCACTGCACAGAATAAACTCAGTTTGGCTCTTGTAGACTTTGTTTTTTCCCCTGAATAAAATGAGTTGTGACTTCACATCTGCTTTTTCCTAGTAGCCTTGTATTAATCAGGAATACTTGGCTACTTCTCCTTCTTTTCCTTCCTTAGTTCTCCTGTGTTGCAGAATAAATTCGTGATTCTTGACCCTCAGCTGGGTGCTGTATAGCGGATTTGTGTAAACCTTGATGTTAAACATCACATCCCACTTACTTGCTTTGATGACTCTTGCCTCCTTTTAAACTGTATGTAAAGGTGAAGTTGAAATTAGGCAGCTGAGGAAGAAGTAGCCTTTTAAAACTTGGCAGATGTGATTGACCTAATAAAAACATTTTTTTTATATATATTAAGGGAAATCAGTGCTATAAAACATGAACTTCAGGATGAAATTGCTGAAGATAATTTGACAGGCAAAATGCTAGACATGGCAGATAAGACAATTCAAGCACAAAATCACAATTTACCACCACATACTGGTGTTACTTTGGTAAGGTTACCCCTGTGTTGGGTTTGGCTGGTGCTCAAGGAAGGGCTTGGGGAGACGGCTGGAGCGGGATCGCTTGCGGTGTGCAAGGCATCGGGTCTCGCACTGAAACAGGAGTCTGAATTCAAACACCGAACACTGGCCTCTTTTACCAAGCGCTGGGCTGCCTGGCTATGGGACCCAGCCTGCATTCTTCGAGACAGGAGAAGTGATGTGGGTATGTGACTTAGAAGTAGTTTTTTGCTCCCTGAGTTATCAGACTGTTAAATACTGAGATAGCTGTATCTCCATCTTCTGCTTCTCATTTGGGGGTACTGTTGCTTAATTAATATTTATGAAGTACTTGGAGCTCTTTAGAAGTGCTGTGGGATTGTTAAATATTGCTGCATTTGTGTGAGCATGCTCTTCAATGTGAAGCTTTCCAGCTCATGCCGCACAAGCGCTTGGCTGACTCGCAGAGGTTCTCCCTGCCCCAGTTCTCGCCTTGTTTGTTCTCTCCTCCCATTTGACCCAAGCCATCAATTGTTTTCTCGTCCTGCCACCAGTTTGTCAGTCTGTCCCTTCAGGATCAAGCCTTCTACCTCTAGAAGTGTTCAAGGTCCGGGTGGGGGCTTTGAACAACCTCATCTTGTGACAGATATCCCAGCCCATGGCAGAGGAGTTGGACTAAGTGGTCTTTAGAGGTCCCTTCCAACCCAAACCATTCTATGATTCTATGCTCTCCTCCACAGAAATCCCTTTGAAGCGGATAGTGATTCTTATCTCCCCATTGCCCTGTTCTAGGAGAGCCCATGGACATCTTAGCCCTTTTCCCTGTGCCCATGGAGTTGGGCTTTGGTTTCTGGCAGTAAATGAAGCATTTCTTCCTCCAGTTCCTCCCTTGTCTTTCCCACAGGCCCTGCACAGAGGTCTGACAGCTGCCCTTTAGGGAAACCATTTGGACTTCTGATTTGCTTCCCTAGGGAGGAGTTGGATGAGCCTTAGCTACCCATCTCCCCATAGTGGTAATGGAGATCCTTGGAGCTGGAAAAGAGTACAGGGCAGCTGCTGGATCTGGTCTGAGGCTGCGGATGGATCTGCATGTGAAGGCTACAAGCCCAAAGCATTTTGATGCTGTTTATGGCAGGGACAGAGTGAGAGAAGGTGCTTTTCCAGGGAAGGTTCACCTGGAGCTGATGTGGCTTGTGGCCAGATGTGATGCTCCCACTGCAGAAGTCATCCTGTAATGGCAACTGCTGCCTTTGCGAGGCGCTCATGTTACTTCTGTCTGGCCTGTAAATGTTCTGAATGGGGTTTTTTTTTTTATTCATCAGTCCTAGGCAGCTGAAAACCAACCATGTGAGTGTGATTTGGTTACTTATTTGAAGAAATTCCCACTTCCTAGATCAGAGCAGACTGGACTTTTAAAGAGACTTAATATGTTATCTGCAGATGAAAACAGAAGATTAACACTAGACTGTCTAATAAGAGATGCAGAAATACCAACGGCTTCTCCAGAAGCTGAAATCCCTTTGTTTGTAACCAAAGTGAGGCTCCCTGGGACTTGCTTGTGTTACCTGTGGTGCTGGCACCAGCACATATGGTCAGCATCCTCGGGAAAAAGAAAAGCTCGTGTAACTTGGTCTGCTTCCCCGCACCGAGCCAAGGCTTTAATTCAGGCGTGGATAAAGCAAGGAATTTGATCGGGCTCCTAACGTCGGTCACACTTTGAACGAAGTGAAATGGAGTAGATGCGAGTTAGAGAACACAAGGTTTTTCTTGTGAAATCTGAAGTGTTTGGCAGATCCCTGAAAATATGCGTGAATAGTCCCCGTCAAGTTGCTGTGTGCTGTTTCAGCTCCTTGCCATTGCCTTTGTGTGATGAGTTTGTTGCATGGATGATACAGCTGAATTTCATTTGTTTTATGATCCTGTCAGCGAATTCCCTCAGCATCTCTTATTCTTGGATATTTATAGTTTAAGATAAGGTGTGTGTTGAGTTGCACTTAATCCTAAATTGGGTCTTTACTCAGTCTAACAAAGGAGGAGAAATATCATTATGCTGGAACCTTTGTAGGAGAGTTTTGTAGTTTTCTTAAAATAAAACCGAGGGGAAGGGAAAGGGGAATAGATGGTTAAGTGGTTTCAGTCGCTATTAATGTTTGCCTACTGCAGCATTAACTTGTATTTCACGTCCTTTCCCAGGGGTGGGAGAGGAAGGAAAGGAAGGAGGAAGTTGGTTGTACAATTTTAGTTAAACTAGGTTAGTGCTTGTTAAAACTGGTGAGTGTGACAAACCTGAGTTTGTGGAGGGCTTTTTTGTGTGTGCAGTTGTCCAGCATCCATAGGAGTCTTGGAGTTGCAGTCTCTTGGAAGAGCTAAACTTGAACTGATGTTCTCTTCATGGAGTGAGATTGAGCTGAATGTGCAGTAGGATCTGAAGAGTTGACATTTTGCTAGTTTAAAGTATTCCTCAGCTGTGAGATGTCACAAATGTTGTCAGGGTATAAAGTTTTGTTGGGGATGCCTTTAGCACTCGATGATGTTTTTCTTCCCATCTTCCTTCCAGCCAGTTATCACGTTTTTTTTCTTTCTTACTTCTTTCTCCCAGCAGTTCATTTAGCAAGAAATGACATTCTGCGAACACACCAAACCTTGGGTAATCTAAAAAACTCAGAGCTGACCCTGCTGGGAGTGGTTTTAGGTGGGGAGGTGAACTTCATGAGGAAATCATCCCACGGTGTCCTTGTACTGTGCCCCACTCCATGAGGTGTGTTCGCCCGTCACCTTAGCTGATTGGAGCCGAGCCTTTGCTGTTTATGCCCACTTAGGAAGTTAATCTTTCTGGAAGGTGCTGAGCTGCTTGGCATGGTGTGGTTGCCTCAGCTACGAGAGTGTAAACGTGTAATGCTGGGGGAAATGGAGGGATAAACATTTGCTGCTCGCTCTTTGCATGGGGAATTACAAGAACCTGGGATACGTTTAGTGACTTGGAACAATTTTTATTCGAATGCTGTCTCAGTCACAACCTCCACACATGCAGGTAATGAAATGATGTATTCAAGCCATTGCAATGCAACAAGAAAAATCTGTTACGATTTTAGTCCCTTTATATCATCTGACCTTGGTCTAACAAAACAGATTTGGTTAATCTGTTGACTTTTTCTTTTTTCTTTTTTTTTTTTAATTAAACATACTTAAAGGAATGATTTACTAGTTATTTAATCAAAACATCTCTGGAGCCTGCCTATTGCCCTCTGTTGCACCGGTTGATATTTTACATTAAATGCGTAAAAGCAAAGGAAAAAATGGATTAATAGAAGAACTGTTGAGCTTGCTTGTTGGTATTCCTCTGACTTGATTGCATCTATAGTTTCTCCAAAACTTATGTTCATATGGCACCATGGGACAGTTGAAGTGCCACTCACTTGAGGGCTCTGGAGTGACATTTATCCATGTGGCCTCCTAAAACAAAGCTGATTTATGCTGTAACCTGTGCCTCCCCAGTGAAATCACGGGTGTGTTTGGTCTTCCATTCAGCTGGTGTATTTATAGAGCTGAATTGGACTTTTGTGGAGCGAGGGGAGGAGTTTGGCGATCGCAGGATCTCCCTGCCTTGTGGAAGCGCTGCCATGCTCTGCAGCTTCTGTCGCTTGCTGTGTCTCCCACCTTCTTCCTAAGACCTGTGGAAAGGGATGAATGAAGTGCTTGGTTTCAGGGCTGAGCAGTGTGTTGGGAGGTTGCTGTTGTCATTCAGTGACTTTTCCATTTTAATGTGAAGTGTTGGGGCTATTTGAGCAACTTCAGAAAGCAGGTCCTATGAAGATAAGACAGACACACGTAAATGTGACCCCTCGTGTGCTGTCCCTTTTTTATGGAATAATTGGTGCCAGTTGAGAAGTCCTTTTGCAGACAGATGGAGTGTAGGTTTTTAAGATACTGATAGTGATGCAGAATGATGTTTCCTGACATGTGTGGATAATACTGGAAAATGCAATGTTCTTTCCTGGCTGCTGTTAGCCTTTATGCTTAGCTTTTGTGCTGCTGTGACCTTCTGAGATATTTGGTCTGTATGTTACTAAAAACATACAGCAAATAAACTTGTCCAGGCAAGAACGTGGCCTTGATGCATGATTGCTGCATAGAGCCTTAGGCCTGAAAGAAATATCAGTGTTGTAGATGACGGTAAAGAGTAATCTTCCAGGTCTCTCTCTATATTTAGTCCTTTTAAGGTTTTAGCTATGCTCTTGGACTATAATTTTTTTAATTGCAAGGGACATAAATCTTGTTGCTACACTGCAAGGGAATGCAAAAAACCCCCACGTTCTTTCAATTCACAGTACATTCCTCATATTAAAGAAGAAAAAAAGTGCCTGACATTGATGCAGGAAAATGTACACCTTTTGAAGCTGTGTGGGGATGAATATTCAACCTACGAGCCAGAAGCAAGCTGCAGCAGGGATTATGTGAGAGCTTTGTGTGGGAGGAATTTAATTCACCCATAGTTTACATAATATGAAAGACCCCTCTTTCCTCGTTTTATGAGAGTAGCCCCACAAAAGTTAGAGCTGCTGTTCACATGAAGGAGGATTTGCAGATTGCAGTCTAATTTAGATGTATTTATTTGTGTAAGGCTGGCTTGGTAATGCAGATAATGCACAATTTATTATGTCTGTTAAGCTTTTAGATTTCGATTCAGTTTAGGAAGAATTCACTGGACTTCTTATCACTCTGGAAAAGGAGCCTGTCATTTCCTCAAGACTAATGAAGAGCATTGGCAAGGACTGTAATGCCTTTCAAGATCCAGCAGTGTTTCTGCGTGGTGTTTGTGGGCTGCCTGGCACAGAGTGCCCACAAGGCCAGTTTTAGGTACCTCGGTGTTATAATATCTAACCAACTAAAGCACAGCTGGTTAAGCATTGCCAGCGGTTCTTGACTTTGTCCGTGACTTAGAATGCAGAGGAGTAACAAAGACTCATTATGCAAATATGGGAGGGTAGTGAAATCAGAATGAACTTTCTGGGAATTGCCTTGTTCTGGAGAATTGGGAGTTTCTGGTCCTGAAAGAGACCTCCAGTCGGACCTGTCAGACCCAGGGATCCAACATAAACTTTCATACCTTTCCCTCGCAGTACTTTTAGGAAGGTGATAAGTTGGAGGTGGGAAATGTCTTCAGATGAAGCAAAAGCAAGTGGCTTTCACTGGATATTGAACAGAGCTGGGTCCTCAAACTGAGCAGAAGTTACAAGACAGCAACTTAATGAACCCTCTGCTTTTTCAAGGTATGCTTCTTAAGCTGCTTTGTCTTCGGATATATCTGTATTTCTTTTCTGTGTTGTAACATAGTCTTTGAATTTTCTGAATGCGTTGAGCACTTTTCTCTATCCTACTACATGTGACCATTGTCTGAACATCAACAACCCTGATGCTCATCCTTTCCATTTAAGCAGTGATGCATCTGGTGACATTTGTTTGAGAAAGTTTCCTCTTGTTGCTCGTGTTCCCTTCCTTGCCCTGTGAAGGCACGGGATTATATTTAGTGTTCTTTCCTGCTGCTGCTCCAGTTCAGAAAGGGCTGGAAAATTCTCCATCAGAAATCTTCTGGCTGCCTTAGGGTACTTTCCTTCCAGTCTTTGCCTCTGCCTTATATTGCCTTGTAACAGCAGCACTTCCCCAGGAACACAGTGTACCTGAGAGGTAGGACACGTGCTTGCTGTGGTAGGTAATCATCGTGGATGCTGATGCGGAGTAAGTTCATGTGGCCAACAACCATGATCAAAGCTAGTTTTTAACAGGAGTGAAGCTGGATGTGAGAGCTAGGGTGCTGATGGGACCCTTTCAAACACGAGTTGCTGCCTTTCCAGCTTTCCAGGGGAATAAAGGTCATGAAGGATCTCTTTTGCAAGGTGAATTAGACATTAATGCAGTAGCTGCATTGAGTAGAGTAATTCTTAGTGCTTTGTTTTTCCCCTTCCACTTCTCTGCTCCAGTTTGCATCTTCTGAGCTGGCTTGGTGCTAGTCTGCTGCTTGCAGGCTGACAACATGATGTAGTGTGGGAACAGCTTCTCGCTGACACTGTCTCTGAGCTGGTGATAAAGAGAAGTCCTGAGACATTCTTCTGTAGACCACAGTCCAGATTGCTCTCACGCTCCCTTTTGTCTTGTGTTTATCCTGCCTGCTCCAAGCAGTGTAGGAAGGGGGGTGTGTGTAGGTTGCTTTCATTAAAAAGGTTGAAACATTTGATCGGTCCCTGAGAGGTAAGAGTAACAAATGTGATAAAATGTCATATTTTTAATCAGAGAAATTTGACGCGTCTGAGACACAAATTGTTGCATTGTAAACTTCATTTGCAGCAGGCAGATGAGGGATGTTTTACTGCAAGACAGCATTGTAGGAGAGCTCAGTGTTATGCATCTAGGATGAAGGTATCCTGGGCTTAGAGTGAGAACTTCTACAAAACACTAAATCAACAAAAGCCCCGCATTTCCCCAAGTTTTCTAGAAAAGCATAGCTCAGAGGCACGTCGCAGCGAGTATTACGTTGTGTGGCTCATGCTCTGTGGTCAGTGGTAGTCTTTCATTCCATGTAAAGTAGCCTTGGGAGCCTAAGTTACCTGACTGAAAGGACTTTTCCATTCTCACAGCTTCACAGTGACTTCTGGTTTTGACATGTGCATCGGGACCATCCAATAGACACACATGCTTACAATAAAAAGAAGACTGAATCTGCATTCTTCTCTGTTGCTTTTATGTGGGCCTTTTGGCTCATGACTCATAGGCTCTTGTAGAGGCTTCTGAGCCAAAAATGCAGCTGCATTTTTCTGTGTCACATGCTGCCTTGCCCAGGTCCAGTAATAGCAACTACTGGACAAGAGAGGCGAGAATAATACAACCTGCCTTACTGCAAGAGCGTCTGGGATCATACTCGTGGGAAGTTAAAGATGACTTTCATAGCGAGTGAATGTTTTTATAAACTTCCTCCATCTCCTTATCTTGCATATGCTGCTTGTTAACACTCTGGATGCTTGTGAAAATAGTACTACTACTAAAGGATGTCTCTCTGGTTTTGTGATAGAAGACCTATTGCCAGTGACTGAATTGTGAGATGTTCCTGGACGAGTAAGAACCAGCAGTAGGGGAGAGGGTTTGAATTACAGCTGGGAAGCATTGAGAAATGTGTTGTTTTGGCAAATACATTCAGCTGAGAAAAGAAATGCAAAGCAGAGACCCGGGTGTATCCTCAATGGATCTCATTCTCTGTGTAGTGCTGATGGTTCCTGCAACAGTTCACCAGCATGTTTTGCACATACTCAGTCTCCAAAAGGGTACTCTCATTTGTATTTCATGTTTCTTAGATTTTAGTATTACACTGTGCCATGAGAAGATGTGTCCTGTTGAAAGACAATGTAAATAAGAAATGGAACAATCTTTCGAACTGTGTATTCAAGTGATGGGTTGGTAGTTCGTCCTTTTAATACCTTCTGGAGAAGCCCCATGATGGTCATCAGTTGCATCTGATCAGAAGACAGGTTGTACATTTTTTCCAATTAAGCAGTAGTGTCCTATGTTGGATCCCTCCCATAGTATATTGAGAGTAAAAGATGCTTTTAGTGTTTCCTAAATTTGTAACAGCACCTGATATCCAGCTCTTTCATGTAAAATATATTTTAACACACCAATTTTGAAGTGCTCTTCAGTCTGTTTCTGTACAAGCTGGTGAAACTTCTCTTTAATCCATTACTAAAGCGTTGCAAATACAGACTATGACTGTAAACAGTGTATGCTGTCGGTGAAGAGAAATCAATGTCTTGGAGGCCTTTATTTGAAAGATTGCTTTTTGTTTTAATTAGGAAAAATGTCAGCTTGCCAGCATCTCAGTGCTGCTTCTTTTCCCCCGCTGCATCTGGCAATCTTTATTCATGGGAAGATGAGCATCATTCAGAAAGAAAAAATAAAGATTGTAGAATGTGAGGTTTGTTCTGCTGCTGCATCCCCTTGTGTTGGAGATGTTGGTCAGAGAAGATCCCCATCACCATGAGGATGGGGAAGGAGGACATCTGGATCACCAGCCAAACAGGGCTGCATGATCTTGCACTAATACCCCAGGAGCCTTGCTGAAAGTAAGAAACCAGATGTGCTTGTAATGGGACTTTGAGTGATGAACAAGACCATAAGAATCTTTCTTGTTTTCTGTTCGCATTTCTTACTACTCATAAACAGTTTGATAGAAAAGCAAGGTTTATTCAAAATTTAATTCAAACTCCCTCTGAAATCCCTGAGGTGTAGGTGAATCTGCTCTAAAGCCATGTAAGCGTACCTGTGTGTGCACCTTCCATGGAAAAGAAACTTCCTGTTGCTGTGGAAGGAGCAAACTCTTGGTCTCTTCTTTCTCCTGTTTCTTGTTCCCTAGTCGTGCAGGAGGCTGAGCACTGCGTCCTTCTAACGCAGCAGGGTGCTAGGTCACATACCTAGTACCAGTCAGATCAGTATTGTCGCCAACTTCGGGGACTTGCTTAGTGTTAAACTACTGCATACTTTGCTGAGCAATGTTGAATTCACCAGGGGGGGTTGAGGTCTTGGCTCTCCAGGAGACTCAAGTACTTACTTCACAACAACTGGTTGATAATTACTAGAGGAGGATGAGATCCATCTTGTTAGATGTCAGCCAGCTAAGAGTTCAGGCAAGTGCAATCCAAGTTAGCTGTGCAGACCTCTGCAAGCAATGTGAAGATGGGCACTCCCAGAGCATGCTTCTTCCATCCTAAAACCACCGAAACAAAGGAGTCTGTAGACAGAGAGGAGATGATCAGCTTAAACTGTGCCCAGTTTTTAGAGGGGTAAAATTAGGTGATGAGAATCTTCCCTTCCAGATGCCCCAGGTAATTTTTATTCTGTCCTGCTTGGAATAATGCAAACTCTACAAGAAATTGTTAAGCATCACTGGCAAATTCCAAAGCAGGTAAAATTGTTGCGATTTACATCAAAACTGAGCATAATTGATTAGAATAAATGATCCGTCTGTGTTCAGACCCTGCTGTTTTCTTTGTCCTCTTGCTCTCAGGCATTAGGAGAGAGGAAAGGTCTGGGAACTGAGCAGGAGCTGAACAAAACAAGGTGAATCAAGGGCAGAGCAGGAGGCTTAACTTGCAATTTCCTTGTCTTTGTTGGTTTAAGTCTGACCCTCTGCATTGTTTAATGTTTTGTATTTAATTTCCTCGATTGCTTAAGGAATGGTTGGGGCCAGCAGAGAAGCTTGTTACTGTGGTCAGGTGGGGTGTGCAAGATTCAAATTAAGAACCTGTTTTTTACTTCAAGTGGAGACTTTAATGTGTTTTAAAACAGGTCAGAGAAATTAGATGCTGCTTCCAGAGGTGCTGAGAAACCTTTTAATCCTGCTTGGCTGAGAATTCTGTTTGAGGATGAAAAAAGGAGGACCAACCTCAGGTGTTGTAGTGAAGTACAGAAGGAGCTAGATCAGTGCATTAGTGAGAAGTTTTGCTGGCAGCAAAACTGGATTTGATTTTTGCTGCCATCTCCATGTTGAGCTTTTCTTTCCAACCATAACACTTTGCTCCTTTCCTCTCCTGAAGCTTTGGCAGTTGAGAGGTGGAATTTGCAAAGGAAAACAGCTGTAGTTCAAGCTATGGAAAACTTACTGAAGACAAATCCTTTGGGGTTATTTGGCTTGGTCTCCAACTTTGAATTGCTTGTGTAAGCATTTAGAGACATGCCTAATTCTGAAGTCAGAGGCTTGAGGAGAAAATGGGGGTCAAAAATTTCAGCCTGCAATAGAACTCAGATGATCCTAATGTAATCTCAAAGCCCAGAAACAGAAAACTTCTCACTCTGAAATAAAAAATAGTAATTGATATGTAGGTTTGTATCTCCTGTAGAAACATTGGAAAAAGGTTTATCTGTTTGTGTCTGACCTCACCTTTCCCATTCCTCCTTAATCACATACATGCCTGCCAGCCCATTGCTGCTCTGGAGGTTGACATGGACAGATCTCTGTTGCTTAGGAGCTAATCAGCTTCTCCTGCTTGTTCACCTGAAGTTCTCAGGAGATCTCTTCCTCTTGCGTCACCCCCAAGAATTTAGATGTCAATAAGGAGCCCTTCCCTTGTGTCCCCGGGACCGAGCTCCGGGGGAGAGCCCCTGGGCTCCTCAGCCAGCTCACCTCACCATGCACATGTGGACGAGGCCTGGTTGGACCAGGTTGCCTGAAGAGCAGCCCCAGGAACCCCTGGGGCTTTCTGTGTCCCAGCACCCCTAGGCCCTTTTGGATCAGGGAGTCTGCTCCAGCAGAGAACTAATGGCAGAAGAAACGTGAGTATTGATGTAGCTGACCCTTGGCTATGCCGGCAGCAGCGTTTTGGGTGGTGGCAGCTCTAGGGTGGACAAAGGCTTCTTGGTGGTAACTGCTTTGAGTTTGGCTTAAACCAATTATTGAAACCTCACCAGATCTGAAAGCCCTCGGTGGGAGAGGCTCAGCAGCTACCTGCAGAAGAGCACCTCTAAAGTTCAGCTGTATCTTTCCCTGGTACTGTTACGTGTCAGGACTTCGCTGGATGATCTAGAAGCTGTGAGATGTTTACTTTTCACAGGCTGGACATGGAAGAGATTTTTCTGTGAGGATGTAATTTAGTGAAGCAGGTGTTCTTCACCTGTGACACATCACTTACCACCACATCACTTACCATGATCTGATGCGTTGTGTGATCTCTAGCATCCTCTAGTGCTAAATGCTTATGATGTACGCCTGCACCCCTTGCATTTTTCTTTTGGTGAGGGAAACATCATAATGAGCATTTGCTCCTGCTAGGAAGTAGATTAAACAGATCAGGGAAGATGTGGTGATTATCTCAGAATACTTTTCTTAATCTAAACCTGTTCGTTGTTTAGATTTCTGGGCAGGCATTAAGTCCCGCAGTCTTTGTTTTTGTCGTTTGTAGCAATACCAGCCCTTGCTGGTTTATCTAAAGCATATTATTTCTTATTATTAGTGTGTAAGGCACACAAAACTTAAATTGCCATCTGTGCGTCAGTGTTCTCCATGGTGTAAATCTCTCTTTCTAGGCCTGAACATGTTATGGAAAAAGTGCCTGTGCCCTTAGACGTCATGGTGAGCATTTTAATTGAGCATATGTTGGAACGCTTTGTAAGTATAGATCAGAAAAATGTTGTTTAGCAATAGATGTTATCTGGGGAATAACGTCCAGCTTTAAGTCTGCTGCTGTTAAGGGCAGGGCACCTGGAGGAGGGAAAAAAAAAAGTAAAATTGTTATCTGGGAAAAGGATAACTTGAGCGTCAACAAAGAATAAAGGTATTTGACCCAAGGGAAGAAAAGCATTAAATGCTGTGGTATGGTCCCTGCCTTAAAACATTTTCCTTTTTATAAAAAAGAAAAAAAGAAACATCAAAGTGTTGAGTAAACTGGTGCCCTAAAACCAGGCGACTAGATAAGTGGTTTAGACAGTGACTGAGGACCTGCCAGTCTGAGCACAGTTCGGGACTGGTATCTGTCTCAGTAAGTGATAGTTCATGGAGCACTACTTTTGCTGCTCTATGAATAGGGAGTTTATTTACACTCATGGTGCAGGAGGTAGATGATAATTAAAACTGTGCCACTAAAGTTTTCTTGTAGGGACAAACTACTCAGCATCTGCGCATAGCTTGGGAAAAGCTCCTCCAGTACGTTCTGCAAGCTGCACTCTGCGTGCAGAGTAGTGATCCTTTCTGAGAGCCTTAGTCTCTGCTGCTCTGTTCGCTCTGTGTGTGTGCATCACGTGTGTGGAAAAGTTCCTGTGTGTGCAAGATGGTCCCAGGGATGGCAGCTGGGACTGGACTGTGGAATGGGGTAATTCTGGCAGCCTGTTTACGAGAACAGCTTATGCCTATGGTGTGGCTGTTTGCCAGGTAGACTTTAACCCTGGCGTTGTGCTCTCTGTGGCCCCATCATCACTTTGTGCTCCTTTGTCCCTTTTCCTCCACTCATAGTAAAAAACAAACCCAACAAATCAGCAAGCAGCTCCTGGATCAGATTGTAACCAAATGTATTATGACAAGTAGGCTATGGTCAGTTGAAGCAAAGCAAGGAACAAAAACTTTCCTGGTCGCAAAAGGCACTGGAAAGGCTCTGGGTACCGTGGAAGAGACTCTCCCAGATCAAGAAGACCGGTCAAGGAGTATTTGGGTGTTGTGGTGATTTTTCTTTTGGTGCTTTTTGTGGGTTTTTTCACTGTGGTTTTTTTCTTTGTGTGTGTGTTGTTTTATTATATTTATTTGTTACTGGCTAACCCTGTTTGGTGCTGTGTAGGATGATAATCAAGTCCTGAAGAAGGCAGGCACTGTCTGACCGGAAGATTAACCACAATCACAGGAATACAGGAAAGGGAAGATTCAGATGGTTTAAGGCTGTGTTTGCAAGAGGTGAATCACCACTTGCATAGGTGTTGGTACTTGGAAACCCTACATGCACGTGGGAATACGATTAGTGCCTTTGCTTTATTGACATGTGCGTGCTTGGGTAGAACCTACAGCTCTTGTTGATACTCAGAGGGTGTTGCACAAGCGGTCGTTTACAAGTGCACTGGAAGAAGGGTGTGCCCCAGCAATTAGCCTCAGCTTTGACTTTTTGGTTTTCCTTCAATGCTCATTGCACTGAGCAAAAAAGCAGCTTTGCTGTATCTCCTTGGCGTGAGTTTTTTCCCCTCTGTTGGGCAAAACCTGTTGTCATTGCTATAACTAAAGATCCTTTGCTTCAGGGGTCAGTTGAGAGGAGAGACACAATAAGTCCGTGTAGGAAAGCACCAGCAGATATGTCAGCAGAGTTGCCCAATCGTCTGGTGTACCTGTGGTAGGATTTGGTAAGTGACGGTAGCCTTAACGCAAGTTCGTTTTGTTTTGTTTCCAGGATGCCGAGCAGCTGGTACTGAAGTCATCACAATGCCGGTTTGGTGACTGGTTATAACTCTTGATTAATGATAAAGTGGGGAGGAGTGCACTTCGCAGAGAAAATAATGAGTAGGTCTCACTCTGGCCACCTCCAGCCTGTGTGTGAAACTCATGGGAGGGTGCAGGCACAGCCAGGACTTCACTTTGCTGCATGAAGGCGGAGCAGTAGCAGGCTCTGTTAATTTTAGGCTGTATTTGTTGTGAGACTTCGAGATGCGGGCTATATGGACGTTTACTGACTTGTTTCAGGAGTCTTTTTGCTGGTGGTGAAAGTTTGCATCCTCCCTTGGCACGCACTTGGGAGTTACAGATGTGCTGGGCTGTTTGGGTACTGTGTAAAATCTGTGCCATGTGTCAGTGCTGTTTAATAATACCCCTGCTTTTCTACTTGTAATACACTGTTGTTACTAACACCTGCCTTTAAAGATATTATTGTTGCAGGTGTCTGCATCTTTAGAGGGGAAGGGAAAAAAAAGGCAACTGAATGAAAACAATCTTTCTAGCAAGGGGGAATATTGAACTATATGAAAGCAAATCAGGCAACCTGCTCAAGGGGTTGCAGGGTAAAAGATGCCCTGTGGTTTCCAGTCATCCGCCTCGATGTAACTGCAGGTCTACTGCAGCTACAGACTGCTTGTTACAGCAGTCTGTGCTATCTTCTGCCTTGCCAAAAATGATTCCGTACATAAAGGAAACAAAATACAAATTCAGTTTAATTCGCTGAGGTGTAGTGTTGTGTACTTGGTAATACTTGTGCAACAAACAACATGGTGGCTTCAGCTGTGAAGTGCCTATGTTCTCAGCCTGCCTTGAAAGAGCTCGAATGGATCAGTGTGCTTCGTAACCATGGACCACGTGTGTTAACGGACCCAGAAAGAAGCTGCAAGTCCTTCAGTACAGGATGCGCCCAGAGTCTTCATTCAGAGATTCTTCAATAATCTCTGAAAACCACAGGAACGGTAATGTGGAAGAGAAAAATTCCCAACCTGGACATTTAATAGAATGAAGAGTTTATTTCAGAGATGAACGGGGAGCGAGAGTATAGCGTTGTTCTAATAAGAGCAGAGACGTGCTAATCATTTCGAAGGGTTTCTAGATAAGGCGTAGCATCTCTCCTTGAGGCTTTTGTTTGAACAAGCATGTGCAAATATTGGGAAGCAGCTTCCAGGCTGATACCATCACACTTCTGTACCGTTGCAGTTTTGGTGCTGTCAATTTTCTTTTGAGCCCTTCGATACTGAACATGTGGATTGACTGTCACACTTAACTGCTTTTGACAATCCAAATAGTACTTCTCAGCCCTGATGCTGGTACAGTGCTTATCATCTGAGCACTTGACAAAAAAGAAGGTAAAATTAGGCTGCTAAACTGCCATTTAATATAGTATTTATTGACATAAAAGATCAATGCAGAGTAAAAGAATATTTCAAACCAAATTATTTCTCCCTTACACTATGTCAATGCTATGAATAGAAATCGATACTGTCTGGAAGTATTTGAGCTAATTAAGTAAAAAACCCCCACACTCGGAAATCTTGAAGTAGGAGCATTCTCTTCTACATAAACTGTTCGAGCTGAGTGCTCATCAAATGCCTAAATGGCCTTCTTTATTGTCAGAGTTGATGGGTGATGTCTGTTGACCCTGTGCTGGTAACGCTTTCTTAAACAAGGCTGCAGGTGGGAGCTAAATGGCATGGCACGGTGCAAATGTCACCCCAGTTGTCAACTGAACAGGTTTCACAGGAGTTATGTCACCTCTGTATAATGGGATGTTAATGCTGAGAGGAGCAAGCACTACTTGTGAGATACAAGGGGTTGCTAGGACAGAGTTTAGACGTGTCTGTTGAGTGTTGAGTGTTAGTTTGGGTGGGAGATGTGGGGAAAAGGGATGACTTTGCTTTGGAGCATCTTTTCTGCTCTGCTGCGGATGGCACTGCTACTCAAACACTGAGCTCCTCACCTTCACCCTTGAGCTTCTGAGTGGATCTCCTATGTTTGAGATCAGATGATGGCTCTGGAAAGACTTGGTTTGCGCTATGCAAGTCTGCAGCCAGCCACCTAAATGCTTAGTTGTTTGAAGTGTTGCATAATCCACCCGTAATCTGAGCGCTGGGTTGCCGATTTTTGTTGCATCATTAGACCTTCTCTTTCATTACTGGTTTTGAACCATTATACAGATCTCCTAATTTATATAATTAAGTGCTGCGCAGTTGCAGCGTCACGTTGATTTGAGCGGTAAAGCGATTTAATGCTGCCCAGCCAGTGCTTGGTAGAGCCCGGCAGTTGTCAGGCGGTGGATGGAGGCAGCCAGCTTTTGAAGAAAGCAGGGATGTTGCTGGTGTGTGGGTGGAGAGGCGATACCGACCGGATTACAGACTGTACTGACAGTCTTGGTAAAGCTTTGGGTGGATCGCTTCATTTTCTGGCCCTTTGTGTCTCCTCCCAGCATTTATTTGTTTAACCTGCAAACACGGTGCAAAGGGATTCTTTCTGTGTGCCTCCATATTGCTCAGCCTTGGTTGGAGCTGCAGTGGCAGACAGGAATACAGATTAGCACTTTGTGCTTTATGCCAAGATGATCTTTAACAGGGAGGAGAAAGCTTGTATTAATGTCAGTGCAGGTTATATGCTTATAGTTGGTGTCAGCATGTACGTCTTCCCTTCCTTATCACAAGGTTTTAAGTGCAGTAAAAGCTCTTTATTCATTGGATTTTTTTGTAAACTGTGTGGAAATTAAGAAGAAAATCCATTTTGTACATGAGGAAAATCAGACTAAGTGAGTGATTTGTGCAGGCTACACGGCTGGAGGTGGAGTGCTTTGCAACTGATGATGATTTTGATTTCATTCCTGTGGTGAGGGAGCTCGATGAGCCTATTTAGCTCAGTTTTATGTGGGAATGGAGGCAGAGGCCTCAGTTGACTGGGACAGTTCTGAATAATAAAAGCAGACGGACCAGAGGGCCCTTCCAACCAAAATTTTCACATGATTCTTGTTTCCAATCATTCAGCCTCTTCTCAGGGTTGTATCCTGTGCAAGGGGTGACACGTTGCCTTCTCAGGAAGTGTTTAGCCCGGCCTATTCTGTTAAGCAGCATTTCCTTTGCATTGAGGCACTGTGTTGGTAGCTCTTGACGATGGCCACTTGAAGTGGCCCTTGGCTTTGGTGTGCGTATCTTCTATTCCCTGATCTTATTTTGGATTTTGGCCTGTGTTAGCGAGAAGGCACAACTCATTCAGATTTTCGGGTCTCCGAGAGTTAAGTTTTACTATCTCCCACAGACAGTCAACCACGATGGTCTTGTGGAAACAGATCAAAGTCCTTATCTCAGGCCTGATGTGGTTTTACAAGACTGTCTGGAAAGAAGCCGTTGCTGTTTGGGATGAACGCTGTGACATGCTTCTGTTTAAAGAAGATCAAATTTCTGGACCGTGTCCTGCTTTTATTAGTAGCAAAGTCTGTAATGGGTCACAAAAATATTATTATTCTTTCCCTTTTTTTTTTTTCCTTCTAGTTTCAGCCTTCCAAGTGTCAACTGTATGCCTTTCAAGAGCCCTTGTGCAGGACTGTGCTTTCAGAGGTCAGGGTGTTTTTACTGTTTGTAGAATCTCAATGGCACCTCCTCTTCTCCTGGGGAGACAGGTTCGTGGGGGTTATTGCACAAGAAGAGTTTGTGGAGCTCAGGTTGCTGTCTAGAAGCAAGGCAGAGAGACGTGAAGCATCCCCAGTCTCTTTGTTTCACAGCTTTGCATCTGCTGGTGAAAGTAAAAGACAAAACTAAAACTCCTTTTAAGTTCTGTGCAGATCTTCCAAGTTCTAGAGAGAGAATTTGTGTCTGTCCAGGGTAAGAACAAGCAGGGAAACATTCTTCATTGGGTGCTTCCCTTTTCCACCAGCATGTCAAAATGTCTGTCTACAAGTTCAAGGCGAGGCTGTCAAAAGAGTTTAAGTTTCAAAAGCGAACTTGGTATATCTGAAAAAATTTGTATCTCACCTTTTTGTAATCAGGATTAATGGGACTCCAGGTAACATCTGCCGTGTGTACAGTTGTGTGAAATATGGGTATGTTTTACTTTCTATTGTTTTAAAAGTTGTGGTTTTTCTTCATCCAGTGTGCCCTGTAAACAAAACCTGTTACATACTTTTAGAGGAACTGTGTGTGTGTGTGTCACAGTGGTGAGCTGCAATTTGCCCTCTACACTGCTGATAAAAATACAGTGTGATGTAGTGGTTAGTGGATCCATGTTGCATTTATACTTGTCCAAAGAAATACAGATTTTAGAGAAGTCTTTTTTTTTTTTTTTTAAAATGTTCTTCATTTGTATTGCAAATTGATTTGTCTTTCCAAGTGGTGTAGCAGCTTGGATGCTGCTGCTCGCTTCTAGCCTTGCTGTGGACCTGTGTGACTCTACTCTTGAGGTCAACCAAGGGAAGAAATTGCTGTTCTGAACATGGCTTTGTAGCACGTGACTGTGGGAAAAGCCTTGTCCGAGAAGAGTGTGTCCAGGCTCCCTTCCCTAAGGAATTAGGAAACACGATTCAGACCATGGGATGAACTTCCGAAAAAGTCTTGTGAGCCAGTTCTCTTGGGAGATGCAACAGAAGTAGGAAAAAGATATCCTGTGATGAGAATAGCATGGTATTTAAATATAGGCTGTGTATGACAAGCAAAAGATAACGGCAACATGTGGTTGTGCACACAGTAATTTGGGAGATGAGGAGGAGAAACAGTGTTTTCTTTGACATTGATATAAAATTGCGAGGAGGTTTTATAGCAGGCAACAGCCAAAACTCAGAAATACTCCAGAGGATTGTTTGGGTGCTGTAGGTGTGGGATTGGCTGCGTTCGTGCATTTTAGCTCTCAAAAGGTTCCAGCTGTATCAAATAACCCCAAATAATCAGCAGTTCATCTCCTAGGTGGTTAGGGCCCTGATCTTGGTGCTGTTTTTCGAATTTGTTGAAAGCTTCATGGTGGCAATTAGAACCAGATGGTGAGAACTCCTTGGACATGTCAAAGCCATCGGCTGGCAGAGCAACAAACAGCGCAACGCTTCTTGGAAAAATGAAATGGGTTTGTGTTTGGGAGGGGGGAAAGAGCAAGTCTTGAGGAGTGGTTTCCTCTGTGCCGGGCAGTGTTTGGGAAGGGTGGGAGTTGGCTGGGCAGAAACCAGGGTTTCACTGGAAACCCTGAGATCCGAGTATTGAGGCTCTACCAAGCACGTGTGTTTGGCAGCCCAACCGGTTGCTACTTAATAGATTTTCAACACACGGTAACTCATTTATTCTGCATTAGTTGCTGCCATTCATTTAATTTAGGAACGTACCTTTTGACGTTTAGCTCCTCTGCCTGTAAAGGAGACATCAGATGCAGATCACCTCTAACCCTTTGGGCTCTTTCTGGGGAAAACAATTTGTCTATTACGGGAATTACATATGCAATCTACAGGACTAGTTACTTTGTCTTTTTTGATAAGCATAAATAGCTGTAATGCAGTCCTTAAAATTTCTTTCCCTTTTCTCCCTAAACATATTTCAGTAATTCATCAGTGGCATGAGTAATATCTGCTTGGGTTGTCTCAGTATATAGGGAGCAAGACCATGAGCAATCTGCCATCAAATAATCCTGTCCTAGGAAACAAGATGGATTTTTTTTACCCCGTTACTTTTATTAAATCCAAGCAGAATAGATTGTGTAAAGGCAAGTGTCAAAAGGACTCTCCTTTACATTCTTGTTTACTTTGTTGAGCACTGCGTGATATCGTGGCTTTTGTGACTATGAGCCCTTTGGGGCAGAAATTATCTAGAGGTACAGGTCA
Source organism: Todus mexicanus (assembly GCA_013389965.1). NCBI lineage: Eukaryota > Metazoa > Chordata > Aves > Coraciiformes > Todidae > Todus > Todus mexicanus. The sequence goes on along the minus strand of WEIS01030888.1, from coordinate 12,853 downwards.
GAATATGGGAATGTTGACAGAGCAGTGTTGGAATCCAGTTGCTTTTTGCGGTTCTCCTTATAAAGATACCACGTGTCATCATTTTCCTGTGATGATGCAGAATGTTTTTTTCTTTATAAGGCAATGTGGGCACACACATGAAACATATTTTTTTAAACTAACTTTTTAAGATGATTTGAGCTACATCAGTGGTTGTCTGTGCTTGGTAATGATTTCCCATTAAAGGAAGAGGAGGAGGAGAAATCCACATGGGGAAATCCTTCTGAAATGGGTGTGCTCAGGCATGTAGGAGTTATCCCGTAGCAGTTTGATGGGAAGCAGAAATTGATTCTTCAGAGAATTGATTCTTTGATGTTGGCAGCAATGTGCCGGTTCTTTGCATACGGAAGTAAAATATGTATCTCAGACTTCTTAATTTTCTTTGCTTCTTCCTGTAGCAATCTAAAAATTCCTACAGAATAAAAGCAAACAAAAATCTCAGAGGAAGAATTTTATTATCTGTATTATCGCTTTTTATTGCTAGGCCGGTTGATTTTCTCCACTTCCTAATACTTTCCAAGTTGTGAGCATCCAAGTGAGCTTTGGATGTGCATCTGCATACACACCCTCATTCTTGGGTGGATGTGAGGGAAAACCTGCAGTGATTCACAGCTTGCTATCTGCTTTAGCAGCGTTAGCCATACCTGTATTGCTTGTCAGTTCAAGGAAGAGCAGTATAAACCCTGCTTTCTCTGCCAAAATATTGCAAGGGTTGTACTAAAGGCCATGTCATCAGTGTCTCGAATGAAACCACTGTATTGTTGTAGTATATGCCTTGGAGGGAGCTGTTACTTAGAGATCAGCATGGGATGGCTTGTAGGAGCCTTTGGTTAGTATTGCTTTCGTACCCTGGTTAATCATTGCTTTATCAAACAGTCACCATCTTTTAAAATGTGGCCCTGAAAGTCGTACTACAGGAATGCCAGAGGGAAGTTCCAGTCTGTTTGTTTGTGACTGCAAGGGTGGTTTTTACTGGTTAATGAATCCAAAGGAGGTTTGTGTGCTCTTGATTTGGATTCAATAGTTCAGGTAATTCCTCTTTCACCTCCATTATCTTGCCATAAGAATATAATTAAGAAATGCATGACACTGCAAAGAAGAAATTCATGCACTATCCTGATACTTTAAGATGAACAAGAGGGCAGAATTTTTTCTTTTTTCCAAATTGGTTTATGTTTAAATGTATGTATTTGTAGTAAAATGCCTTGTAGCAAGCAGTACCCTGTAGTGCCTTGCAAAACACTGCACATTTCTCAGCAGGAACTCACCAGCAGAATGGATAAAAGAGACTTTCAGCAACAAATCTTAAAATATTGTCTAAAACTGACGTTGAGGTTTTCAGGTGATGCAGTTTTTGTGTAGATGAACAAATGAGATTTGTTGTGCAGTGCATTATCTTCCACTGTTGTATGTTCCCCGACTAATTCACACAGCACAATTGGTTTACCAGCTGGTAACTAGTTTTGCCATTATAACTTCTGTACTTGTAATTACACTTTGAACTCGGCAGGTTGGCCCAGGCTGTGAGATTCCCTGATTACAGATGCTTTCCCAATGGGGAGAGCGCAGGGGCAGAGCTGCCTCTGTCTGGTAAAACAGGAGGAGGCAGTCGCTGTGTCGCGCTTGTGTTCGGTGATGTGCGCTTAGCTACAACCTTCTCTGGTGTGGGAACCAAATGATGGCTTAAGGTGTCCTGATGACTTTGGTTTAGCTAATAAAATCTCCCATCCAGCATTTAATAAGCTAAAGTCCAACCTGGGCTTTTTCTCCTTTTGACATTTAATCCACTTTAGCTGCTCTTTTCAGGTGTGCTCAGTAGATCACATTGATCTACTGAGTAGATTTTGCCCCAGAGCAGGAAATCAGCCTGTAGAAAAGCACAGACAACCCAGAAGTGTTTGACAGAGACTTACCGGTAGATTTGGGCTTCATCTGCTGGCTATCACCTGTGATCATCTGATGCTTTTCTTCAATTTAAAATACCTTGCCATGAGGGAATTCACAAATAGTTTGATGAAGTCTGTCCTGAAGGGATTGTGTTTAAGATGAGTGTAAAGGACTTCAGGCCAATTTGGAGGTTTGGAACATGGTGGTGGACAGCAGATCAACAGCTTTGGAGATAAAACAAATAGCAGGACTGTAGCAAATACAACTCAGCAGTAGAATTTTTCTTAGATGGTGCTGGATACCCTTGTGGATCTATCTATAACTGTATACTTTTGGATGGTCTTTGCCCCATATGTGCTCATGGAATGGAACTCTGGGGGTGGGACATGACGTGAGACTAATGTGGGAGGCAACACATGCCTAGCTTGGATGTTGGGATCGCCAGCAGCCATGCTGCCCTTTGCACATGGTGACTCCTTCTTCCCTGTCTTCCAGGAGCTGAATGTTGTGACCTGCCCTGCTCTTCCCTGCTCAGTGTGGGAACAACCTGAAGGACGTCTTGGAGCCACCTGTACTGCTTCATGCAGTTAAAGTAAGGTTAAATGTTTTGGCAGGTCTTTCAGATACAAGCGTGAAGATTTTGGGGGAATGGTTTTGCCCATCTTACCTGCTTGACAGCAGGAGGGGATGCTGATATCGAAGCACATGTTATAAGCAAACTGAAGTCATTTTGCCATAAAATACAGTATCTGTGCTGGAAGCAAAAAAGAAGAGAGGTGTGTGGTCTTGTCCATTGCATCAACCATATGCCGTGGTGTAAAATAGCACTTAACACTTAGAGCATCAGCTGATTTTTCCCTATTATTTTAAGATAGGATTTTCATGGCCCTGGGGCAGGCACATGGTTACAGCGCGAGGATTTCCGTGGGAGCCAGTCAGGATCTGAGCTCAAGTCCAGAGGGCTCAGGTCCTTCTGTCTACTGGTTGAATGTGCCTCCCAGTTGGCACGACGACCATCTGTCTTGGAGTAGTTGTGGTGTTGAGGCTTCTGGGTTTGTTTTTCTGTGAACACCAGCTTCTTGGTGTGGTGAACCAGATCAGGGGATGAGTCTAACTGAAAAATGAATATATGGTTATTGCAGTACTGACAGTAGCAGTTTTGACTCATGGAGTTACACCCATTCTCTCCAAAAAAGACTTGAATTTGCAGAAACTGTTAGCCTGAAGCAACGAAACTGCGAGAGTCTTGCTTGGAGATGGGCATTTGCCATACTTGAGCTCTCTCGAGGGAGGCAGGGTGGAAAACCGCCGCAATCTGCCTTTTTCCTCCTCCCACTGTCTCTAACCTGTTTACCTTTTGCAATGGCTCACATTTTCCATGGTATTGCCTGAGAAGACCAGAGCATACTGAGTCCAAATCATTTGGCGTTCCTGAGCTGTAGCAACAGCTGGGTGGATTAATCATGAGCTGCTGTTACTGTGGAGAGACAAGTATTTATTGTAATGATTCGGATTTCCTTTCTTCAGTGGGGTTGGGCAGGAGAATTCTACCTGTTTTCAGAACTTGAGAAGGAAATGGAAGTCTGGCAAATTTCTGAATGAAACATGTTTTATCAGGAATGTTTAAGTGTCTGGCTGGGAGTTGGTCTCCAAGTTCATCATGAATGTCAATACTCAGTAGCCCGGCGTATGAGACGGTTCATGATGCCAGTTGGCATGTGAGAGAAGCAATTTGTGTTGTTGTATGGTTTCTTAACTTGCTGTTAATTTCTGGAGCATGGTGAGCTTGCAGTGAGCACTGCTTGTTCCTGAGGAAGATGCCAGACCCTTCCTGGGGGTAACCAAGGGGGTGACTTGTTGCATGGCAGCAGCAGAGAAGCATTCAGGGAGGCCCAGCACAGGCAGCAAGAGCTTCTCACCTGACCTCCTACCTGGGAACCAACCTCTGCATCACATCTGATTTCTGGGTGTGTCTCCTCTGAAGGATCTGGGAAAAAAAAGACAGTCTCAACTGGAGTTTAGGAACAGCATTCTCATACCCTTTCCTTTTTCTGCCTGCTGGTCTAGTATTTCCATAATTGTTCTTAAAATCATAATCTTTTCATTTCATTCATACAGTGGTTACTGCTTAATGAACTTCATGCTAATGAGCTTGGTAACATTTAAAATAGCTGCGTAACTTGAAAAAAAACCCCACCACCCCACGAGACAAACCCCAGTAATAAAGGGATCTATTTTCACTCCCCAACCTTAATCCTGTGTTATAACATAATTGCAGAGAGTTGCCTGGCTAGCGAACAGCTGCACAGTGTGGGCTCTTGGTTCTGCATAGTTGCTTGTCCCCGAGCTGGGGTAATAAATGATTTACTGGAGAGACTGGGTCCCGTGGGCTTTTAACCCACTTGATTCCTGAGGGACCAGTCTGAAAGGCCACTTTGTAAAGGCAGTTGAAATTATTTCAGGTGTGGAGTGTCCATTTGCAACCTTTGCTTTTCTTGGGTATGAGCTGGCTGCTGAAAGGCTAAAACCCAGATGATGAGGTTGTGGAATTGAGTAGAAACTGTTTATTTGGGGTTTTATTATTTGATGGTTTATGTTGAAATCTGATTTTTAAGTTTTGTTTTCTCTTGTCTGATTTAGAGATGTAATAATTTCTGTTGCTTTGGGTTTTCCTTTCTGTGGGGTGTTCCCTGGCTGAGTAGTGTAATACAGCGTCCTGGGAACAGAGCTGCAGCGCTCAGTTTTCCTCTCTGGGGATGCAGGAGCAGGTGACTCCATGGTTGCTCTTGCTGGGTGAGTGATGTGCATGTTTTGAGGCTATCATGCCTCAGAAGGGATGCTCCAGGAAAATGAGCGTTTCTGTGACTGCCTAAAGGGTTTATCAGAGGAGAGAATTTTCCCATAGTTTCATGACCTGAAAGAGAAGGAGCACTTAAGAAGAAAGTTCCTAATCTTGCAGTTGGAGATGTGGTCATGCTGTGCCACAGGGGTTGGACTTAGCACAGATTCTCCAGTAGGAATCTTGAAATTTCTGATTAAGTTTCCTCTTCTGGAAAAAGTGCCAACCAGGCTTTCCCTGAGTAAGTCCATGATGCCTAGAGCTGCAGAACAGGAACATTTGCAAAAGGGAGCCTAAAGGGAAAGGTGAGTCGGATGTATTCTTCAGAGAGGAAAAGCACATTAAAGAGCTGGGCACCGAAGCCACTCTGACCAAAATGAGAGCGGAGGCGTCTCTTGGATCTTTGTCTCGATGCCAGTTTTTCCAACTTTACCTGTGGCTTTAGCAGTTAAGGCTGGTGCATGTCATATTAAAATATGCATTGGATAATTACCCGGCTCGCAAATACTGGGAAGTACTTAATAGTATTTGTCAGCATAGAAACACATGTTGCTTTGGGCCTCGTGAACTGCTTTCTACTCACAGCCTGTGTTTTGGGGAGTGCAGAGTGAGTGCTGTGGCTTGGAGGCACAGAGAGAAGCAGGGCTTTATCGCTCTGCTCTAGGGCTTGGGGGTATTGTGTCTTCTGCTGAAACCATCATTGCTCAACGTAGCTCCTAAAACAACACAGCTGTGAGAGTCAGGAGAATAGTGAGGTGAAGACTGGTTTTAAGACGTGTGGTATTGTCAAGAATTGTTGCAATCAGCATTAGAGGCTTTGCTTTCTCCCACTGCCTATGTAGGACTGCAGCATTTTGGTGCTGATGGCAACTATCCATTGACTTTATCCTTTATACAGTGGGGTGAAATACTCCCTAAATTGTGTTCTTCGCTCTCCACCATTCAACTGGTGCTATGAATCCAGAGGCACTGTTGGTGCCGTATAACGCATCTCTGTTTTCAGAGGTAACTAGCAACTTTGGCGATGCTTTGGCTAGCCAACTTGATAACCTTTGGCACAGATCCCATTCTGCAGAAAATTCTAGTTTTACTTGTCTTTAGAAAATTGGAGCTTTGGGTGCTTAACTAGGAACTTCTTGCAAAGTCAGTCATCAGTCTTGCAAGTGGGAGCTGGTGATTGAGAGCTTCTCCACAATTTACTGTCATAATATGTGTTCAAACAGCCAAGTGTAGTGAAAGGTATAAACTGGATTTTACTTATTTGAAGAGGCATCTAGAGTGTCTGCCAAGGATTTCTGAAAGTTATTATTTGAGCCTGAGGTAATTGTCTCATGCACACATGAAACAGCTGCCTCAGAACTTGTTGGAGGACTTAATTTGAGTATAAACATACGTACGCTTTTGCGTACATGCTGCACTTTAATTCAGGTTGACTGTTAGTTCTTAACTTTGTTAGGACGTAGCTACTCGAACTGAAGATGTGGTCTGTGATTTTTATTTTATTACAGCGGGATGATAGCTTCTTTTGAACCGTTGTTTGGATTTTACAAATTGTTATCTTAAATACCATGAGTAACATTTTACAGGAAAGATTGATAAGTGAGGGCAGGGTTATATCTTAATACAAGTGAATTGGTTGACAGTATGTGTGCATTGTAATGGGAAATTAATCACCCTGTGTTGATGACCCTTGGACATTTACAAAAGGCTGGTCTTTATGTTGCACAAATAGATTCCGGACACAGGAAAGAGGCTTATGACAAGAGGATGAGATCAGTTTGTATAATTAGAGCTAGCTAATAATCCTTTTACTCTGTTTTTCCAACTTTTACAGTATCTCTCTTTATTTGCAGTTGGACATATGGACTGCAGAGTGGCAGCCACTGTGATTTGAATTTTGTGGGTTTGTTTTTTCACATCTACTAATGGGTGAAGAGATGGGAGCAAGGAAACCAGATGTGCACATTTGAGAGAGATCGCTGCCTTTCTCTGCTAGGCATGGAGAGCAGTGCTGCTTTTGTTAACTCTACACTGCGTCATTTCTTTCCAGGCATTGGGTAGGAATTCAGTAATCCATTAAATTTTTCTCATTTTTTGACAATTACGAGATTGAAATGGTGTAGAAGAAGAAACTTAGTCCTGAGACTAAGGGTATTTGGCTAGGTATTCATCTCTGGAGTAAGACAAGACTGGCAGAGCTGGGTTAAGGGGCTTGCTGTAGCGTAGAGAAAAGGCTTAAGCTTATATATTTTTTTAATGCATGTGTGTATATGCTTGCCTGTACCTTATCTTCATGTTAAGCTTCATGATTTTGGGAAAGATAATGGGATAAATTTAGGAAAGGGAAGTGGTGTGGCTGGGAGATTGACTGGAACATGGGTGACCCTGGAGCAGCTGTAGGTGCAGCCCCTTGGCAAGCCCAGCTCCCACTCCAGGAACAGCTCTGGGCCAGTTCCTGCTGCCAGGAAGCTGAGCTACATTAAGCAAAGCGAGTTAATCTATATCCAGAGCATTTTATTAAATCATCCGTCAATTAAATCAGTGACGCTCTGTTAGCTTGCGCTGCAGCCAGGCTCCCAGCCCCTCTGCTGGGGCATAATCTGCAAGCTGTTCAGCTGCAGCAGCTCTCCAAACTTCTGCTTGGTGGGCTTTTCATGAAGGCCACGGGACTGAGGTTAATAACACTGTTAAAAAAAAAAAAGGGATTTTAGGCTGCCTTTGCAATTAAATGTTCTTTTCTTTTCTTTTCTTTTCTTTTTTTTGTAGGGGGAGAAGGGTGTTGTGGAGTTTCTTTTGTTTTTCTTATTGTGAAAGCAATCTGCATGTGTCTGGGTTTCCTGAGGGTGGCTCGCTGAGTTATCTCTGCACCTTTGGAAGAGAGCAGTGGTAGAGCCAGGACAACACCAAATGCCTTTAAACCTCCTTTCCATCCCTTGCAGCCAAAAGAAACTCCTGTGTATCTGTAGTTGAATGGCAGCATATGGTTTTGTTTGCAGACAAGACACATCTGGGAAGTGGTATCACCTATCGAAATGCTGCATGAGGGATATTTAACTTTTTTTAAGCAATGAATTTAGTGACAAAACCTTCATTGAGTTGCATAAGTTCAGATATTTGTGTATGATCATCTAGGTTTTTCTTTAGTTCTAAATTTGACTGTGGTAGTAAACACAATGCTGTGATATGCTGGCTGCTGCCACTTGTTTGAAGTGTGGTTTCTTGTTTCCTCACCTCCTCTCCCTTCCAGTCAATGGCTTTTGCTGGTCGTATCACTTTTCTATGTATCTGCAAAATAAACATGGGATGGGTTACTTCTAATTCCTCCAGCCTCCTAGTTCTGGCTAGATATACAAGATCATGCATTAGCGTAGCCACGGGGAAAGTTATTCTGCATTTAGAAGCATTATGCCTGAAAAGATACATGTTCATTTTCTGTCTTCATGTTGATTTTAGTCACTGCAATTGTAGCTACTCTATTCATACGAATTTCTCCATGCACATTGTTGAAGAACAGGGTTACGGGCTTATTTCTCCTGCCAAAGCTATTTGTAGGCTATACCCTGGATATTTTTAGTCTCTCTTTCCAAAGATTTTAAGGAGAGGGTATTAATAAATCAGTTAGAAAGCTTGTTCATTTTATGAATGATGAGTTCTACTGTTCATTCAATATGAATGAAGCTTGTGAGACAAAGTGTATGAGCAAATCTGTGTCTTACCCAACACCACAGGGTTAGAGAAAGTTATCATAAGTCTGAACTTCATAGTAAGATACCAAGGAACATCACCAAACAAGAAAATGTAATAAAAAACCCCCCACACCTCAAGTCATTGTTACTTTCCATTTTCAGACTTTTCTACAGGTAAAAAAGAAAAAAATCAATAAAATCCAAACCCCAAACCAAGAAACGTCTTTTTCTCCAAATAATTGTTGGAATAAAAAAGCCAGAAGACCGATGACGGATAATACAATGCAGTAATGTCATATACTACTTATAAGAAAAGGGAAACTTTCCAGCTCAGTAATTCCCTTGACACTAGGAGAGAACAATACACTTGTGGAAGACGTTGCTATTTTAGTTCTCTTTGCATGAAATTCGTGGCTCCAGCAGAAATTCATCTGTATATGGCCAGTTGGTCTCTTCTCCGCTCCCCCACTTGCTGTTTCCCCATCTTTATTTATCTTGCGTAGTTTAGAGCGGGAGCACTGTAGGACCCGAAACCAAATCCTCTTGCTATTTCTAAGCACTTCATAAATTAACATTTTGTAAAACCAGAATGTAGGGGGGAGTGCCCTTGAAGACGCTGTGCTTTGTGGAATGAGAAGTGATGTGTTTTTGGAAGCTCGGTCTTATTTTTGCAGCACATCCATATAGAAGGAAGCAATGCAGCCCAGCGAGGCGGCTACATGTGTGCTCTTGGGAAATCCCTGGATTTCTGTAAACTGTTGTATAGCTTATAGGTTGTTTGTCTAAAGGTGTGGATTGTCTGTAAGGAAAAGAAATTCCTTTTATGGCTTGCTTTCTTACAAATAACTAGCATAAATGGTGATTCTCTAGTTTCTAAGGGTTATATGTAGTTTGGACTACCTAGTGAAGTGTTACTCTAGAGCCTTTAATCATAGAATCATAGAATCATTAAGGCTGGAAAAGACCTCTTAGATCATTGAGTCCAGCCTATGACCTACCACCACCACTCAGCTAAACCCTGCCACTAAGTGTGGCATCCAGTCTGGCCTTAAACACCGCCAGGGACGGTGACTCCACCACCTCCCTGGGCAGCCCATTCCAGTGTTTTATCCCCCTTTCTGTGAGGAAGTGTTTCTGAATATCCAACCTAATCCTGCCCTCGTGCAGGTTCAGGCTGTGCCCTCTTGTCCTGTCACAAATGGCCTGAGAGAAGAGCCCATCCCCCTCCTGCCTACACCTTCCCTTCAGGTAGTTGTAGAGAGTGAGAAGGTCCCCCCTGAGTCTCCTCTTCTCCAGGCTGAACAGCCCCAGCTCCCTCAACCTCTCCTCCTAAGATTTTCCCTCCAGTCCCTTCAAAGTTTAGTCCTTGCAAGAACTGAAGTCCTGGCAAACCAATGTTACAGAAGGATTTTATAAGAGTCCCCCATTGCTTTTCAACCTGGTGATGCAGTGCCCCTTATAGCTGGAAAGCCATCCTGCTTTCTTTGCATTTCAGCTTATATATTCAAATGCTCTCCATGACATCTCTAACCATCAGATTCGTGTGGGTTTTGGTTGTTCTTTGCTGCCCGTAGCCACAAGCTCTTCGCGGCTAAGATTGTGGGCGATTTTTTTGTACAGCTGGGAGTGCATGGTTAAAGCTTTGCAGATACAGATCGTTGTTTCTAAACTTAAATGCTAAAATGAAAAAAACCCAAAAGGTCAAGTGCTAAGATTCAGGTAGGGTTCAGCAAAGCTTAAGCTCAATGTGTATCTAGAACTGAAGTTTACTAAAAAAAAAACCCTAAAACTAAAATGACAAGCTTGAAAAAACCCAAACACGTACAACTGAAGTGTTTTTAGTGCATGAGGGAATGGGAAGAGGAGTAGGTGGGCTTTCCCAGACATGCCACTTGGATTCCATGCCCCTCGTCCTTCTGCTTGTTGTTGCTTTGGTCCATTGTTGGAGGCAAGTGCTTATTCTTGTTTCTGCCAATCTTGTAGCTCTTTTCTGATTTTAAAAAATAGTAATTAAAAAATAATAATCTTAGACTACTTGGAGGCAAATGTCTTGAAAGTGGCACAATGTTTTCTTGTATGCTTCTTCTGTGGTTCATGGAGCCAAGCAGCCGGGAGTGGATGCTGCATGCAGAAGGTGGGCGGTTAAACCAGCGTTTGATGAGAGCGTACTGTGGAAAAGAGCAAGCCTGAGTGGGGCGTGATGGGAAAATAGAAAAGCCATTTTGACAGCTCCTAGCTATGTGGTGCTCAAAGACCTTCAGCATTACTGCTTGTGTGTGGGCTACTTGGATGTGGAGGACCATTGACCTCACTTTCAGATTTGTCCTCGACATACATACTTTGCCTGGGATGCCTGGAAGTAATAACCCCACTAATTAAGGTTAAATTAAACGGTAGCTGGGAGTAGTAGATGAAGAGGATTTGTTGCTTAGGTATTGGTGTTTGTATCCCTTGCCGCTGTCTGTGCTTATTTGTAAGCTCTTCAGGGCAGGAACTTAGTTTGCGTTGACATTTTTACAGCACGTAACCAATGGAGCCCTAATTCTGGCTGAGGTTTTAGGAACCACAGTAAATGTGGTTGGGTTTTTTTTTTTCCTTTTCCTGTCAGATGTTACCATAGTAGAGAAATCAAGTACAGTCATTTGTCCCCTTCCATGACATTTTGTGCAGAATAACACTGAAGTTCTCTAGAAGAGACTTTAATACAATTCACTGTATTAATTCCTTAATTCTTAACAGAGCATTTTGAGAAGACTCCGGTAGCTTTCAATTTTACTGACCTATGCAGATTTTTATAATGTCTAAAACCACTGTTGCTTTTAAAAGCTTGAACCTGGGCTTTTATTCCGTGTCCTAGTTCCAAGTTTGCAAATGCAAGGGTTTTCACTGTGTTATCCTAAGGGGAAAAACCTAATACAATTCCAGAAACGT
>WEIS01030887.1:0-16008 GCA_013389965.1 Todus mexicanus | reverse complement strand
TACCAACCCACCTGCAACCCCTCCGGTGCCGGGGTCGCTCCTCCTCCACTCCACAATCCTCGCAGGGGTTGCAAGAAACGCTTCTTTGGTGACTTTCGGAGCTCGTTTTCAGCCCCCAGCCCCAGCAGACACGACAATTCAACACCGAACTGCTTTCGGGCCCCCCGCTCTTCAGCGCAGGCAACGCGCCGCAGCCGCGTCCCCGCCGGCCTGGGGGCCGCCGCCGTCGGGTTACAAACCCCTTGGCTTTAGATTATTAAAACTGGGCGAGTGGCTCCTTCCCTTGGGTGTTTTGTTTACTCGGAGGGAGGCCTGCTCCTCTTCCCTCTCTAGCCTCGCTCTCAAGTTGCTCCGCGGTGCCGGGGAGCTGCCGTCGGCCTTTTCGGACCGTTTCGAGCCCGTTGTTGGCGGCAGCTTTTCTTCTCTCGCTCTGGCCGTGTGAAATGTCTGTTAACACCTCGCTTTCGAGGCAGATGTTTGCAGAAACCCTCTTCTCCTTCCCTCCCTCCCTTCCTCCCTCCCGCTGTCGCCATCCCCTCCCTTTCNAGGACGACAAACGCTGCGAGTGGATTTACCGCGGCTCCACGCGCCTGGAGCCCATGTTCAGCATGAAAACCTGCACGGCCTCCACCCAAGAGAAGAAGCAAAGTGGCCAAGCGAGGACTCGTCCCAATGTGGGTGGGTGGCAGCTTTAGCTTTACCCGGTGGCCTCCAGTTACGGCTTGGCAGGGGGGGGGGATCGTTTTGGGGCTTCGTTGGGGTTTTTTCTTCCTAGCAGAACTTGTGGAGATGGGAGATTTCCAGCAGGGTGTAAATCTCCCGGCACGAAGACGCCACAAAACCATCTGGGGTTGGGTGAAGTGGCTGGAATTGGGTTTGGGGGTGAGCGGCTGTGACTCGGCGCTGGGCTAATTACCTGCCCTTAATTGCAAACGCCTCTGTCTCGCTCGCCTTTTGGGGGGCCTAAATGGACGTTCTGCATCCAGCACGACCGACGTCGAAGAGACGTGTCCCGTTGACCTTTGGCTTTGTCCCCTTCCCTGCCAGGTGCCGTCAGGAGCAAAGGACCCGTCGTCCAGTACACGCAAGATTTAACGGGAGCCAGAAGCCAGTACAAACCATTAGAGCAGATGCAGGCGGCCTCGCTGGCCGCGCGCTCCCTTTCTCCGCCGCCTGCTGAGATGGAGTAAGTACCTCGAAGCCCTTCTCTGCTCCCTCCTCGGCGCTCGGCTCTTTGCAGGCATCGCCCTTTGCTGGGTAGAGGAATCCTCGGGTGCAGGTTTCCACCAGGACTGGGCTTGTTTCTTGCTTCCACCAACTGGTTTTTAGTCACGCTGCTGGGGGAAGGTAGAGAAAAGCTGGTGGAGGAAAAACCTGGGGGCGGGAGAGCTGTGAGAGCCCAGCACCCCCCGAGCCAAACCCCCGCGCTCTTACCCAGCCCGAAAGCTTCGCACTTGATGTATTTTTTTTTCCCCGAGCTAGAGAACGTTTGCGTTCCTTCTCTTCTGCAAATCTGAATTGCTCCCTCGTGTCACGATCCAGGCCCTGGCCCCCGGCTGCCTTGTTCCCCTCCACTCGGACCGAGCTGCTCGCAGACCTCGATGACTTGCGAGGCGCTGAGAACTCGGGAGCTCAACTTGCTCTCGGGGGTCACCGACCAAACCACGGCCAAGTCGTCCGCGCGCCTCCTGCCGCCAGGGGCCCAAGCGGGACGTCCTCGGAGGCTCGGGCCAGTGCCGAAGGAGGCCCGGAGGAAGGAAGAGCTCGGCCTGGCGATGAAGGGTGCGTGGCGGAGGACTCCGGGGCGCCCGAGAGAGCGCTCTGGGACTCGAACGACTTCCTAGGGGAGCCGGATGCCGTCCCGGTTCATTTTTGTCACCACTGCGGATTCCCCATCCGAATTTACGGCCGCCTGGCCCCCTGCCAACACGTCTTCTGCCGCTACTGTGCCGTGCTGCACGGGGAGATGGGCGACAGGAGGTGTCCCAGCTGCCAGGAACCTGTGCAGCGAGTGAAGCTCTATTCACCAGACGCTCTCTAGGTGTAGCAGCGGCCTCAAAAACCTCAGCCCGTGGTCTCAGAAGTGTGGGGGGGGTTCCTCTCCCAAGCGCCGCTACGCTCGGGCCCCCTCTGCCCCCCCTGGGTGTGGGGGTTGAGTTGGAAACGCTCCTCCTGCGCCGTTCGCAGCGAGAGCGGCGAATGGAAGCCGCGACAGGCAGCCGCGCTCCTCGTGCCCTACGGAACCCAGAAGAGAAATCGATGCTGGTGATCTGCTCCACCGCGGCGCTGGCTCCTCCGCCAGGGAGCAGAGGAAGATCTGGGCCGTCGCCCTGCCACGAGGGCACCTCAAGCTGTCGAAGGCGGTGGAAGAACCAAGCGGTGACGCAGCACGAAGACCGTGAGCCGGCCTGCGGTTACCAACCCACCTGCAACCCCTCCGGTGCCGGGGTCGCTCCTCCTCCACTCCACAATCCTCGCAGGGGTTGCAAGAAACGCTTCTTTGGTGACTTTCGGAGCTCGTTTTCAGCCCCCAGCCCCAGCAGACACTACAATTCAACACCGAACTTCTTTCGGGCCCCCCGCTCTTTAGCGCCGAGCGAAGGCAACGCGCCGCAGCCGCGTCCCCACCGGCCTGGAGGCCGCCGCCGTCGGGTTACAAACCCCTTGGCTTTAGATTATTAAAACTGGGCGAGTGGCTCCTTCCCTCGGGGGTTTTGTTTACTCGGAGGGAGGGCTGCTCCTCTTCCCTCTCTAGCCTCGCTCTCAAGTTGCTCCGCGGTGCCGGGGAGCTGCCGTCGGCCTTTTCGGACCGTTTCGAGCCCGTTGTTGGCGGCAGCTTTTCTTCTCTCGCTCTGGCCGTGTGAAATGTCTGTTAACACCTCGCTTTCGAGGCAGATGTTTGCAGAAACCCTCTTCTCCTTCCCTCCCTCCCTTCCTCCCTCCCGCTGTCGCCATCTCCTCCCTTTCTGCCCTGATAACTTCACCCGGGGTAGGCAAACCAGCCGCCGGTTGTTTGGCTTTTCTGGTTGAATCGCTGTCGGGGGATGGAAAACCGCCGCCGGTGTTTCCTCGGAGCGTCTTCGGGTGCCTCCCACCTTCCTGCTGGGCTGCAGGGGGGGTGTCGGGGAGCCCCTCGCAACCCTTCCAGCGGCAGTGGTACTACATTCCCTTGGCTAATCTTATCTCGGGGCAGCCAGGAGAGCGCTCTGTGCTCCTTGTTCCTCCCACTGCTCAGTTAGAGCCTCCATCAACTCTTCTTTCAGCTGTTGCAGGGGTTTCTTCATGTACTGGTTTATCCAGCTTCCCAAAACGATGGCCTTGGGCATCCTCGTGGCTCTCCCTCTCTCCTCCTTGCGCTCCTCACCCCCTTCCTCCCTCCCAAATAAAAAACCCCCACTATTTCACAAGCGATTTCTAAACATCTGGCATCTGCCCGGGGTGGTTCCGCGCTCGCTGTAACCCAGGTGGGCAGAAAGGAGTTGATTTTCACGCTCGTTCGGAAAAAAACCCCCGCTCGGTTTCGCTCGGAGCTGGGGCATCGTCGCTGATTTGAGTTGTTCTTTTGACCGCCGCCGTCTTAAATCCTGCCGGTTTTGAGGGAGCAGCTCGCAAATCTCTGCCGTTCTTCCCTCCTGCAGATACTCGGACAGTCAACTGGCCCAATCCAGAAAGCAAGTGGCCAAGAAAAGCACTTCGTTCCGGCCCGGCTCCGTCGGCTCCGGGCAATCGTCGCCTTCCTCACCGGTCCTCAGTGATCCCCCGGCGGGTGGCAGGAGCGGGGCGGCCCCGCAGCATCGGTGAGTAAAATTTGGGGCTCTGTTCATCACAAATCCCTCCCTCCCTCCTGAGAGTTTGGTTGGGATGATGGTGCCGATTCGGCCTTGGTTTGATTTAGGGGAGGTTGGTTTTGTTACACGCTTGACTTTTTGCCAGCTCGGCTGGTCCTGAGCCGTTGTCTTCTCCCTCCCAGACAACCGTTCGTTGGGTTTTGTTGTTGATTGGAGCTCGGAGGGTCTTTTATCAGTTCTGACCAACGCCTACCCTGGTGGGAGCCTGGCCAAAGCCTCCAGCCCGGCTTCTTTTTGGAGGACTCCTCTCTAGACCAGGTCTACTCCTCTCTAGACCAGGTCTACTCCTCTCTAGACCAGGTCTACTCCTCTCTAGACCAGGTCTACTCCTCTTTAGACCAGGTCTACTCCTCTCTAGACCAGGTCTACTCTCTAAATAGGGTCTATTCCTCTTTGAACAGGGTCTGCTCCTCTCTAAACTGGGTCTGCTTCTCTCTAAACTGGGTCTGCTCCTCTTTCTACCAAGTCTACTCCTCTTCCCAGGCTCAGGGTGAAGCTGCTGTTCATGGAAACCTGCAGGTGGCTTCTCCCCAGGGGTGGCTTTGTGGTTGATCTCCATTCTGAGAGCACAACCAGCTAGTTTCTGCTTCCCTAGTTCTAATTTGGGGGTTTTTTTGTGTCTGTGTGTCCCTTGTTGCTGGTAACGCTCTTGTTGGGACCTGCCCAGCCTCGCTCCCCAGGGACACTGGGGTTTGTGTCCAACTGGAGTAAGTGGCAAAGCCAAGGAGGTGTCCAGCAGGTTGAGGGGAGGATCCTGCCCCTCTGCTCTGCTCTGGTGAGACCTCCCCTGTGGTGCTGGGTCCAGCTCTGGGGTCCTCAGCACAGGAGAGACAGGGACCTGTTGGAGCAGGGCCAGAGGAGGTCGCAGAGATGATGGGAGGGCTGGAACCCCTCTGAGAGAGGTGGGGTTGTGCAGCCTGGAGAGGAGAAGGCTCCAGGGAGACCTTCTGGGGGCCTTGCAGGGCTTAGGAGAAAGCTGGGGATGGACTTTGGAGCAGGAGCTGGTGGGACAGGACAAGAGGAGATGGGTTTAAACTCAGAGAGGGAGATTTTAGATCTAAGGAAGGAATTTTGGAGGCTGAGGGTGGTGAGAGCCTGGCCCAGGTTGCCCCAAGAGGTGGTCGCTGCCCCAGGAACCATCGCAGGGGAGGTTGTTGGTGGCTCTGAGCAACCTGCTCTGGTTGGAGCTGTCCCTGCTCCCTGCAGGGGGTTCAACTTCACAACCTTCAAAGATCCCATCCACTCAACCCGGTCTGGCCTTCTCCGATTCCCAGCATCTCTCTAGAGCTGCTCTGACGAGAATTGTGCCTCAAATCCCTTCGGGTTTGATGAAAAGCTCCGCTCCTTCTTTAAGCCACGTGTCCTTTTCTCCCCCCTGGGCCAGGCTCTCCGGCGGCCAGGCCGGCGGCGGCGGCGCGGCGCAGCCCTTCCACGGCATGATGGATCGCGTGCCCAACGAGCCCTCGTACCGAGCCCCGCTGGAGAAGCTCTTCTACCTGCCCCACGTCTGCAGCTACAGCTGCCTGGCCCGCGTCCGCCCCATCCGCAGCGACCAGTACCGCAGCAAGAACCCCCTCCTCATCCCCTTGCTCTACGACTTCCGCCGGATGACGGCTCGCCGGCGGGTCAACCGCAAGATGGGCTTCCACGTCCTCTACAAGACGCCGTGCGGGCTGTGCCTGCGAACCATGCAGGAGATCGAGCGGTACCTTTTCGAGACGGACTGCGACTTCCTCTTCCTGGAGATGTTCTGCCTGGACCCTTACGTGCTGGTGGATCGCAAATTCCAGCCCTACAAACCTTACTACTACATCGCCGACATCACCAAGGGCAAGGAGGACGTGCCCCTGTCGTGCGTCAACGAGATCGACAACACGCCGCCGCCGCAGGTGGCCTACAGCAAGGAGCGGATCCCCGGCAAGGGGGTGTACATCAACACCAGCTGGGAGTTCCTCGTCGGCTGCGACTGCAAAGACGGCTGCAGAGACAAGTAGGTGGCTCCTCGGGTGGAGGGTTTGGGGTCTGGAGGGTGGAGGATGGTGCCCGAGCTGCGTTGCCTGCCCTGGGAACAACCCAGGGTGGACTTGGAGCCCTGGTTGGTCGGAGGTTTGGGTCCAAGAGAGAATTGTTTGGGTTGGAAGAGATCTTGGAGCTCCCGGAGTCCAAGCGTTGCCCCAGCGCTGCCAGGGCACCACTGCCCCGTGTCCCTCAGCACCACATCTCCACGGCTTGGAAACCCCTCCAGGGATCAGGGGTACTCCCCCCCTGCCCTGGGCAGCCTGGGCCAGGCCTGGGCAACCCTCCTGGACAAGACATTTCTCCTCAGCTCCAACCTCAACCTCCCCTGGGGCAGCTTGAGGCCGCTTCCTCTTGTTCCTTGGCAGCAGAGCCCGACCCCCCCTGGCTCCAAGCTCCTGTCAGGGAGTTGTGCAGAGCCACAAGGTCTCCCCTGAGCCTCCTTCTCTCCACGCTCAACACCCCCAGGTCCCTCAGCTGCTCCTCACAACTTCTCCAGCCCCTTCTCCTTCTTCTGCAGCCCCTTGCCCAGCTCCGTTGCCCTTCTCTGGCCACGCTCCAGCCCCTCCAGGTCCTGCTGGGAGGGAGGGGCCCAAACCTGCCCCACTCAAACACCGTGTGCCCATCTCTGCAGAACCAAATTGATCACGAAATGCTTTTCTTCTCCTTTCTGCAAACCCCCCTGGGTAGTTCTAACTTCTGGGGCACGGGCGGGGTTTTTTCTCCGTGTCTCACCAGATCGAAATGCGCCTGTCACCAGCTGACGGTCCAAGCCACCGGCTGCACCCCAGGGGGGCAGATCAACCCCAACTCGGGCTACCAGCACAAGAGGCTGGAGGAATGTCTCCCCACAGGGTAAGCCGAGCTCCATCCCCTCCTTCCCTCTTTCCCAACCCCACAAACGGGGGCGTCTGATCCCCTCGGCGGCCGCATTTCCCAGAGCTGAGCTGAGATACTTCGACCTGCCGCTGTTCTCACGCCGAAGATCCGAGATCTTTCGTCCTTCCCGTTGCGGCTACGCCCTGAGCTCGCCGTCCCTGGCCGCAGATCCCCCTTTGCATCACGCTCGGTCGTTACCCAACCCCGAGCCTGGGGCTGTTGCTTCACCGAGGGCGGCGTCACCCCCCTGTCCTGTCCTTTCTCGCAGCGTTTACGAGTGCAACAAGAGGTGCAAGTGCAACGTCAACATGTGCACCAACCGCTTGGTCCAGCACGGCCTCCAAGTCCGCCTGCAGCTCTTCAAGACGCAGAACAAGGGCTGGGGGATTCGCTGCCTCGACGATATCGCCAAAGGCTCCTTCGTCTGCATCTACGCAGGTAGGAGCTCCGAGGAGAAAAGGCTTTTTTTTAGCTCTGGGATAGGTGGTGGGGAGGAAAATCCCTCTGCTGAGCTCGTGGTCACGGGGGGGTCAGATCTTGAAGCTGCTTGGGTTTGGGTAAGGAGAAGGGGAAATAAAGGTTTGAGAAGATCTGGTGGCGTCGGGACTGAGATCTCGGCCTCGTTTATCGCCGAACGCGGCAGAGGAGGCGCGAAGGTCGGGCTGGATGATCTCGGAGGTCTCTTCCAGCCACAGAGATTCTGTGATGATTCTGTTGAGCTCTTCCTGCGCTTCTCGAGGCGGCAGGAAAACGAAAACCTCAATGCTCAGCGTGATTTCCCCGATCGATGCCCCTCCCTTGGCCAACCCTGAGCCGCGGGGCCGGCGTCGAGAGAAGCGCCGGGATCCTTCTGCGCGGCCGAGGGCGAATCGAGGCTCTGCTCCTTCCTGTTTAACTCGGCCGGGGCGTCAGCGCAACCCAGTGAAATGCAGAAGTTGAGCAGGGTGGTTGTGTCAGCTCTGAGCCGAGACTAACCACGGGCACGGCCCTGCTTCTGCTGCTCTGGTTTCCTAGCCTTAATATCCCCCCTGAGCCTCCCTCGACATCTCCAGCCCCCCAGAGGAGCAGCTGATGCCCTGTTTGAGCTGCTCTAGGGAGGTTTCCATGGTCGGAGCCAACAATAGCCCACTTGACATGACCCCTGTGCTTCAAACTACCTCCAATCCCAGGATAATACGTTGTCCTTTCCCAGCTCGGCTTTGGATTGAGGTGGTGTCCATCCCGTTTGCTCCCCGAGGAGCCTTTGGTGGGGATAAAATATACAGGGTAGGGGTTTTTTACTGGAAAAAGTCAACGCTTGGTTTTCTTTCTCTCTCCCCCCCCAGGGAAAATCCTCACGGACGACTTCGCCGACAAGGAGGGGCTGGAGATGGGCGACGAGTATTTCGCCAACCTGGATCACATCGAGAGCGTGGAGAACTTCAAGGAAGGCTACGAGAGCGACGCCAAGTGCTCCTCGGACAGCAGCGGCGTGGACCTCAAGGACGAAGAGGAGGAGAACACGGGCACCGAGGAGCAGGAGGAGTCCAACGAGGACAGCTCCGACGACAACTTCTGCAAGGACGAGGACTTCAGCACCAGCTCGGTCTGGCGCAGCTACGCCACGCGCCGCCAGACCCGCGGCCAGAAGGAGAACGGGCTGTCCGAGACGGCCTCCAAGGACTCGGGGCTCACCCGGCAAATCAGCCACGACGAGACGGCCGCGGCCGCCTCCTGTAAGCTGCCGGTGTCGGAGGAGACCTCCAAGAACAAGGTGGCCTCGTGGCTGAGCTCCAACAGCATGTCCGACGGCTTCCAGGACAACGACAGCGCCTCCTCCTTCAAGATGAGCGAAGGCGGCGAAGCCAAGGTCACCAAAACGGAGCCGCCCGCTGAGAAGGAGAAAAGCTCCGCTCCTGCCCTGGCTGAGCTGGACGGAGAGATGAAAGCGGTGAAGAAAGATGTAAGGGAGGGCTGAGGGATGGGTGGAGGGTTGGGTGGCTTCAGTCAGAGGGTTCCCGGCTTGTGGCAGCACCAGGGGGGCAGCAGGAGCAGGGCAGGGATGGTCCCTCTGGGCTGGGCACTGGGGAGGCCGCCCCTGGAATCCTGGGGGCAGGTTTGGGCCCCTCCCTCCCAGCAGGACCTGGAGGGGCTGGAGCGTGGCCAGAGAAGGGCAACGGAGCTGGGCAAGGGGCTGGAGAAGAAGGAGAAGGGGCTGGAGAAGTTGTGAGGAGCAGCTGAGGGACCTGGGGGTGTTGAGCCTGGAGAGAAGGAGGCTCAGGGGAGACCTTGTGGCTCTGCACAACTCCCTGACAGGAGCTTGGAGCCAGGGGGGGTCGGGCTCTGCTGCCAAGGAACAAGAGGAAGCGGCCTCAAGCTGCCCCAGGGGAGGTTGAGGTTGGAGCTGAGGAGAAATGTCTTGTCCAGGAGGGTTGCCCAGGCCTGGCCCAGGCTGCCCAGGGCAGGGGGGGAGTCCCCCTGATCCCTGGAGGGGTTTCCAAGCCGTGGAGATGTGGTGCTGAGGGACACGGGGCAGTGGTGCTGGGGGAGCGTTTCCATGGGAGGGCATCGAAAGAGAGAGATTTTAAACTCTTGTTCTTCTCCTCCACAGGAACCTGAAGATCCACCCAAAGTCCCCGGGTAAGGTTCCTTAAAATTATATTTCCCTGCCTTTTTCTTTCTGATTATCGCTCTGGGTGAGTCGCTGCCGGGGCTGCCCCTTAACTCTGGTCGCGCCACCACCAGAGGACACGGAGAGGTTTGTGCTGAGCCTCACCCTGCTCGGGCACAGCACCGGGAGCCCCGCCGGGCACACGGACATCCCCGGAGCCTCCAACATCACCGGTTCCCATCCTAACCCTGCAGGTTGAGCGACGTGAGCAGGATGTACGGCTACAACCCCAGCCCCCCCAAACTGGAAGGGATCCGGCGGCCGACCAGCAAGACGGCGCTGCTGCAGAGCCGGCGCCACTCGCTCGCCGCGCAGCCCACCACCGAGGTCAGCCGGGCCACGGCTCCGCACGGTCTGAGAAAGACCTTGAAAACCTCATTTTAGGTTGTTTCTTGGCCATTTTCCTTCCCCAAAACCTCATTTTCGGTTGTTTTTTGGCCATTTTCCTTCCCCAAAACCTCATTTTAGGTTGTTTCTTGACCATTTTCCTTCCCCAAAACCTCATTTTAGGTTGTTTTTTGGCCATTTTCCTTCCCCAATCCTCACTTTAGGTTGTTTCTTGGCCATTTTCCTTCCCCTAAACCTCACTTTAGGTTGTTTCTTGGCCATTTTTCTTCCCAAAACCTCATTTTAGGTTGTTTCTTGGCCATTTTCCTTCCCCTAAACCTCACTTTAGGTTGTTTCTTGGCCATTTTCCTTCCCAAAACCTCACTTTAGGTCGTTTCTTGGCCATTTTCCTTCCCAAATCATCACTTCAGGTTGTTTCTTGGCCATTTTCCTTCCCACCAACCATTTCTGGTCCGGAGATGGGATTTCCTCGGGGGGCTGTTGATTCCTTCAGACGCTGAGGGGTCTTTGGTGGTTCTCCTGGGAGGATCTTTGGTGGTTTGGGCTCCAAGAAGCCATCCCGGGGGCCAGACGTTGGGTTTTTGGGGTCTATCCTTCCTTGCGAGCCCCTAAGGGCGCAGGGTCCTGGGTCTCTGGCAGCCTGAGCGCTGCAGGACCAACCAAACCTCTGCAACCTGCTGCCGGTTCTGCCCTCGGCCTGCGAGATGGAGTTTGGGGCTTGGTCCAGCTCTGGTGGCCTCGTGATCCTCTCCAAAAGGGTTTCCTGGAGCACCAGAGGTCTGCTAGAAGAGACTAAAATATTCCTAGGAGGGGGAAAAAGAGCTTTGAAGCCCGAGGCTGGCGGTGCTCAGGAGCTGTTGGTGCTTTTCCAGGACGTGCTGACGCTGTCGAGCAGCACGGACAGCGAGGGCGAGAACGGGCAGGCGGCGGCGGGGCAGGCCCAGGGCACCACCAACGACAGCGACGACATCCAGACCATCTCCTCGGGCTCCGAGGAGGAGGAAGGGGACGACAAGAAGAACCTCTCGTCTGGGTCAGGTGAGGACAGCGGGGGGGGAAGGAGGAAGGGCCGAGCGTGGAAAGCTCAGGGAGGGATGGCGAGAAACTTTGGCCAGAAAGCGCCGGGAAGGGCTGGGTGAGGCCACGGCAGCAGCGAGCACCGTGTCCTGCTCCAGACACCCCTGAGCTCATCCAAGGACCGAGGGATGAAGTTCCCCGAGTGCTGTTGGAGGCAGAACAGCGAAACCCAGACCTTGAGTGCTGGGTGTTTCTGGAGAGCTTCTCGTGGTGGCTCTCCAGGCTCTGCTGGGTCGAGTGGAGATTCCCAGGAGCCATCCCAGGGTGGTTATTCCTTGGGAGAAGAGTCTGGAACCACCCTGGCTCCAAGCTCCTGTCAGGGAGTTGTGCAGAGCCACAAGGTCTCCCTGAGCCTCCTTCTCTCCAGGCTCAACACCCCCAGGTCCCGCAGCTGCTCCTCACAACTTCTCCAGCCCCTTCTCCTTCTTCTCCAGCCCCTTGCCCAGCTCCGTTGCCCTTCTCTGGCCACGCTCCAGCCCCTCCAGGTCCTGCTGGGAGGGAGGGGCCCAAACCTGCCCCCCGGATTCCAGGGGCGGCCTCCCCAGTGCCCAGCCCAGAGGGACCATCCCTGCCCTGCTCCTGCTGCCCCCCTGGTGCTGCCCCAAGCCAGATGCCGGGGGCTTCTTGTCCCCGTGGGCACCCCAACCCTCCCAGAACAGAAGGGGAGCGAGAAGGCGGCAGCGTTTGCTCTTCTCCTCCGGCAGGTCCCGTGAAGAGGCAGGTGGCCGTGAAATCCACCCGCGGCTTTGCCCTCAAGTCCACCCACGGCATCGCCATCAAATCGACCAACCTGGCGGCGGCCGACAAGGGCGAGAGCGCGCCCGTCCGCAGGACCACGCGCCAGTTCTACGACGGGGAGGAGTCCTGTTACATCATCGACGCCAAGCTGGAGGGCAACCTGGGCCGCTACCTCAACGTGAGTCACCGGCCTCGGCCGAGGACCAACACAAGGGGGTGGCCTTTGGCGGGCAGGAAGGGGAGGATTTGGGGTGAGCGGGGCTGTTCCCACCCCAAGACGAGAGAAATACGGCCCCAAAAAAAAGTGGTGGAGAGAAGAGGCTGAGGAGGATGATTCACCCCCCTGAGCGGGGGCAGCTGCTCCGGCCCCGTGACGCGGGGCCCAGTCACTCCTTCCAGCCCCGTTACCTTCGCCGCCTGGATCTTATGACTCATCCCTGGTGGCGCGGGCGGGGAGGGAGCGGGTCCCGGCTCAGCGCCGCGCGCTGGATGCGGCCGGCGCTCGGCGAACGCCGCTGGTTTGGCGAGGCTGGCGTTGGCGTCTCGCCGGCTTCACCGGGCTCGTCTCCTCTGCCTCCACAGCACAGCTGCAGCCCCAACCTCTTCGTGCAGAACGTTTTCGTGGACACGCACGATCTCCGCTTCCCCTGGGTCGCTTTCTTCGCCAGCAAGTGAGTCGAGGCGCTCGTGAGGGAAGGGCCGGGGGGGTGATGGGGCTTGGTCGGAGCCGGCTCCTTGGCCTCGGGGCTGTTTCCTACTCCTGGTAACCTCAGGCTCTGGTTTTGTAGAATCAGAGAATCCTTTGGGTTGGAAAAATATCTAAGATCGAGTCCAAGCGTTGCCCCGGCGCTGCCAGGGCCCCACTGCCCCGTGTCCCTCAGCACCACATCTCCACGGCTTGGAAACCCCTCCAGGGATCAGGGGGACTCCCCCCCTGCCCTGGGCAGCCTGGGCCAGGCCTGGGCAACCCTCCTGGACAAGACATTTCTCCTCAGCTCCAACCTCAACCTCCCCGGGGGCAGCTTGAGGCCGCTTCCTCTTGTTCCTTGGCAGCAGAGCCCGACCCCCCCTGGCTCCACGCTCCGGTCAGCGAGTTGTGCAGAGCCCCAAGGTCTCCCCTGAGCCTCCTTCTCTCCAGGCTCAACCCCCCCAGGTCCCTCAGCTGCTCCTCACCACACTCCTGCTCCTGACCCTTCCCCTCCAGGGTTCACCACCAGAGCTGCCGTGTTCGAATCACATCCAGTGGCAGCTCCTCGGGGAAGCCCCACGGGAGGGATTCACAGGGGGAAACTTTGTCCCTTTGTTTGCTCCAGAGATCAGACACCGGCGTCCAGAAGTCAGACACCGGCATCCAGCTCATCCCCATTTTGGGATGGCCTCGTCCCCCAACCTCTCCTCTTGTTTTCCCTCGGCAGGAGGATCCGAGCCGGCACCGAGCTGACCTGGGATTACAACTACGAAGTGGGGAGCGTGGAGGGCAAAGAGCTGCTGTGCTGCTGCGGGGCCATCGAGTGCCGAGGGCGGCTGCTCTGAGCTCTTGAGCCGCGGCGCTCCCTCCTCCACGCCCATTTCCCCTCCTCGACGCCCAAGTTCCTCCTCCTCGGGAGGTGACCAGGGAAGATCGACCGGCACGAAGCCTCCGAGCCGAGCGCCACGGCTTCAACTCGTCCCCTTCCTTTGGAAACCGCGGCGGCCGCGCAGCAACCGGAACCTCGACCCAAACCTGAGGCCGTCGCCTTCCCAGCGCCACATCCCAGCGGCTCCAGTCGCCCCGGGGAAACACCGTCGGCCTTTGTTGCTTCTCCTCCTTTCCAGTTCTTTCTCCCCACCCCAAATTTAAGCTTCATTTCCAGGGCTGCTCTTCCCTGTCGGGATGGAGCCGTTGGGTGTCCCTGGAACTCCGACCGGACTGGGCCGGAGCGAGGCCGCTGGGGCCAGCTCCAGTTTGAGCCCCTCTCCCTGGGTTTTGAGCGGTGCCGTGATTTGAAGTGAAACTCTCAACCCCCCCCCGGCCTCCCCGATTTTCAACTGTGATCTGTTGTAAAGAATCTTTTCATGGTTACAGAGCAATAAAGTCTGGTTTTCTAATAAAAAAAAAAAGCACCCTGAGCTTGACACAGCGGGAAAAAAAGCCCTGAAGGAGCAGGATTTAACCCCTCGGGCAGGATTTAACCAACCCCTCGGGCAGAATTTAACCAAAGCCTGGGGCAGAATTTAACGCCTGGGGCAGGATTTAACCAACCCCTCAGGCAGAATTTAACCCCTGGGGCAGGTTTTAACCAACCCCTGGGGCAGGATTTAACCCCTGGGGCAGGATTTAACCCCTTCCTTCATTGCTCCCCAGGGCCCGATGGGTTCGGGCAGGTTGAGATGTGCCCAGGAGGAGCCAAAACCTCCCGCAGGAGCTTTTCCCCCCATGGTTTTTTTCTTCCCTCTAGCAAAACAAGTATTAAATCCACCACTTCTTGAGTAAAGAGACGCCAGGGGAGCTTTTCAGGCTGGGTTTGACACCCAGGATAGAACTATAGGCTCGAAATTGGGTGTTTTGGGTTCAAAATGGGGCGTTTTGGCTTCAAAATGGGGCATTTTGGGTTCAAAATGGGGCATTTTGGCTTCAAAATTTGGTGTTTTGGGTTCAAAATGGGTGCTTTGGGTTCAAAATGGGGCGTTTTGGCTTCAAAATTGGGCGTTTTGGGTTCAAAATCGGGCCTTTTGGGTTCAAAATGGGGCGTTTTGGCTTCAAAGTTTGGTGTTTTGGGTTCAAAATGGGTGCTTTGGGGTTCAAAATTGGGTGTTTGGGGTTCAAAATGGGGCATTTTGGCTTCAAAATGGGGCGTTTGGGGTTCAAAATGGGGCGTTTGGGGTTCAGAATGGGGTGTTTTGGCTTCAAACCCAACACGGGAGCTGCAGCCGTAAACTTGAGCAGCTGAAACCAAACTGGATGTGGGTGCCCCGTGGCCAGGGGAGGGCCGGGCAGAGCTGGAGAGGGTGGAGCAGCCGGGGCCGGGCGCTGGACACGGCGCTGGTCGAACTGGTGCAGACCAAACGACCCCGGCACCAAACCGGTGCGAACCCAACGGCCTCGGCACCAACTCAAAACTCCCTCAGGTTTGTTTTTTTTCCATCCCCGGCAGCACAACTGGGGTTTGGCTTTACCAAACCCAAGGTTACCAAAGGGAACCCAAAGGGTTCAACCAACCCCCCCGGGAACGGGCTAAAAAAAAGAGGCAGATTTTGATCAACCGGCCTCAAATCTCTCGGCTCAAGTGGAAAACTCCAGTTTAGGGGGGGAGCTGGAGCCGGTTCCAGCCTCACCCACGTCCCTCGGGCAGCCTGAGCCGGGAGGAGCCGGCCCAGCTCCGCTCACACAAGGGAAGCTTTTTTTTCCCCTCTCTGCTAAACAATCTTTTTTTTTTCTATCCCAAATTCCACCTTTTTAGGGCCTCCAGGAGCTCCAGTTCCATCCGCAGCGGCCACCTGAATAGCAGCTTTGTCACCCCCGCCGGGCCAGGAGGGCGGCAGGGCCGGGGCTCCTCCAAGGCGGCTTCTGAAGACACCAGAGAATAAAAAATTAGTAAAAAGAATCATCAAAAAAAAACCCCAAAACCCTCCAAATCTGCCCAATTTTAACGCCGCCAAAATAAAAGCTAAAGCCGGAGGGAAAAAAACCCCCAAAACCCCCAAGCCCTCGATTCTGTTTTTGGTTTTATACCGAACTTTTATTAGTTTTTTAACTTTTAATATATTTAAACCTTTTCTTTTTTTAAAAAAACAAAACAAAACAAAAGAAAACCAACCAAAAAAAAAATAATAATGAAGCACAACACGAACACATTTTGGTCTGACGTTGGTTACTGGTCCTTTCCCCCCCCTCTCTCAACACCCTCTCCCCTCCCTCCCTGCCCCGCGTTGGTCTCGGTCTCTCGCCGTATCCTCGAGCTGGACGCCGGAGGCAGAGCCAAACCCGGTTCCTTCCATCTTCCAAATAAATAGAAACGAAGAAAAACAAACCCCCCCCTCCTCAAAAAAAAATATAATAAACCAACCCAGCAAAAATCAGTCGCCGATTTGTCCCGTTACAGCCGGGGAAGGGACCGGGAGAGGCCAAGGAGAGAGACAGAGACTCCTCAATCCATTTAAAGAGAAACGAGGGGGGTTAAACTCCTCGGGGAGAGGCCAAGTAGTGACTAAACCTTCCCTAGTGTCACCTCGTGTCACCCAAGGCCGGATCCACCCGGGATTTATCGGCCCCGCGGCGCTTCGCCGCCGGCCTCCTCCTGGCCTCCTCCCGGCCTCCTCCCGCGCTTGCAACCAGGGAAGGGGGGGGAGATTTTTTTCCACCCCGGTGTTGGAAGAGGCAGCTGCAGGACACGGTTCCGGATGGTCAAAAAAAAAGGGGAATAACCAGAGCTCAATGAGGGGCTGGAGGCCGGCAAGAGAGGCCGGAACCCA
>WEIS01030886.1:6251-27538 GCA_013389965.1 Todus mexicanus | reverse complement strand
AACCCAAACCATTCTATGTTTGTGATACAATTCTATGAAAGGGATGCAATCATTTCTACCTTGAAAGATCTCATTGTTTATGTCAAAAATAATGGGAAGACAACTCACATGTTAACAACATGCAGCGTTTGACATTTGTCTCACACTTAGCATTAGTGGAAGAATCCAGTGACACAAAGCATTCAGCTGCTCATTTCAGCAGGAGATTTTCATGTGCTAGAGGAACTGTGAGTATGCACAAAACACAACTATACAGCAAATTAATGAAGTGCTAACAAAGAAGCCACTTTGGCTAGGATGGCAAGGACATTAATTCAAATACTTTTGTTGCCAGAATTAGTAGAGACATCAGATTCTATGCTGTCTTTTCTTTCTTAACAGCCCTTTGAAAAACTTTAGAAAACCATTAAAAATTCAGGCAGTTGGTAAAAAATGACATGGGAACAAAATTTAATGAATTTTATTTGTGAAGCTGGGAAGAAGTAACAATGTATCATGCTACAATATTCAGTTGGACCAATAATTAAAATTACATGCAGACTCAACAAATTCTAGTCCACACAGATAGGTCAGCTTTGTGTTGCATCGTCTCAATATTAATATTCTGAACACTCTTTGGAGGGATATCGTAATTATTATTCACCAATATTGTTGAGAAAGTGGACCCTGATATTTTTAATCATATAGGAAATAGGGATTAATCAGACCTTGCCAGAGATGGGATGCAAACGGTTTGTTGCAGTCTCAGAAAAATACCAGCTTGTGGATACTGCTTAAGCTGAAGTTATGTAGGTTGGGTTTTAATTATGAGTACAGCCAAATAATACCATCAACACTCTCCACAGAATGCACGGAGTGTAGAAACCATTTTGTTTCCTTTTCTCTGCTGTTAAATTCTTTTTTCTCAATTTATTTTCTTTAAAAGAGTCAGTAGTTCCCTTGAGTTGAAGTTTGTGGTTTGATTTTTAATGTTTCAAGAAAATTAATAAATACTTTCTCCACAAGTTTTTGAAGTGTGATAGATTTTGAATGAAGACTTGTTTTCCAATGCCTTTTTAATGAAAAAAGACAACTTTAGTTAACTGAAGAATAATCATTTAAAGGAACTGTTTCTTTGATATTTGGGGGATATCTCACAATAAATGGAAATAAAGAGCTTTTTTTGTTGTTTTCATAATAAGAGACCGTGTAAACAGTAAAGAATGGTAAAATTTGAAATATTAGGGACTGTAAGCATTGCTGGAATTAAAAATAGATTCTAAACTTCATCAAAAGAGAAGCAAAATAAAATCGCAGAACAGACACAAAATTGATTGAAATGCTGTTTCTGTAAAGCAGGAAGGAAATTAAAATTGAAAGTGAAGAAAGAAGTCTGGTCCCCAGTAGTAAATTATTTTAAAAGGGTAAAATAATGATGCTGGATGATGTGTTCCCACAAAAAGAACAGACTTCCAGCTGAAAATGTGATTCAAGATGACATAATGAAGCAAAGCTAGCAGAAGCTGTTACCAGACAGATATTGCAGAATGGAGCTTCAAGAGATATTTAGAAGAAAAAAGTGATTGAAGCCTGCCAAAGATGAGGTGCATTTTAAGATTTTTTTCACTAGGAATAAATATGTAATGGATTTTTATCACAGCTGCAAATAGAACCATGAAAGCCAAAAGATCCACCTCAAGATATCCTTGCTAGAGCTCTTACTTTTACCTCGTCTTAAATGAGCTAACCTGGTCACTGAAAGTAGTCCAAGGGCAGCAACAGGGAGCAACATGGGTTCCTGTAGGATCTGACTGTAACTTAGAAGATCATCATGACTTTGTACAGAGCCAATTCCTCTATTCTGTCCTGTCAGATTTGCAGAAGGTTGATGGTGAAAAATTGGGTCAGTTCTTTCGGAATCAGATCTTGCATCCTGAGCTGCACACGTCTTTAATTGAAGGGGTATGAAAGCAGGAGAAAATTAGGAAAGAAACCATGACTTCAGTAGCAAACTGTATTTATGTTAACTTGCTGCAGCAACACCTCATCCCAAGGTTTCTCAAGGAAGGATGTTACTCCAAAAGGAACCCATAGATTAGTGGCATGAAGGAACCAACCACCAAGAGTAATCTAATGAAAAGTATGAGAGTTGAAATTAGCAATTAGCAGATCTCCAGACACACGATACTGATAAAAAGAGGCTTTGTCCACCTTGCTTTCCATGGTATGTGTGAGCTACATGTATAGGCATGCACAAGTTAACTTTAATCTATTAAACAGAGGTAACATAGCAGGCAAGACATGGCAGCACAGTGCGGGCCAGTAATCAGTGTATTCTGTATTCATTGTATAGCCCCGGCTACTGCTGATGTTATGATTATCAGTGCTGTGGTTAACTGAGCTAGCCAGATTACAGTCCACATAGTGATACTTACCAGTACTTCTACTATATCTCCCATTTGTGGGTGAACATGTTGAGAGGCCCGTGGAGACAGCGGCGTACACTAGCTGGAGGGCTAAACTTGCCAAGGCAACTCCAGGCTCTTTGGAAGGGCTGACCTACTTGCTGTAGTCTTGCAGTAACACCTGTTTTCGCTATGACCAGAAGTAAGACAGGACAAAACTTATTTTTAAAAGCAAACACATGAGAACAAGCAGTTATTCCATACTTAGCGTGCATGACAAGAGGACTTGTTCCCAGGGAGAAAAATGCAAAAGTAAAGGAAGGGGAGTCATCATGGCAGTGCAAACTTCCGATGCTGTCTAGGGGAGAAACCACACCAATTGTCCAGTTTATTACCTTACACCCCAGAAAAGTTGATATTGAAAGATTATGACACCTTAGAGGACCTTAAGACCATTGTCTTAAGTGAAAATGATCTTAACACTGTTGCTATCAAATCCTTCAAATCTGAGGCACAGCCATAGGTAGGCAAAGCTGCTGACATTTTGACCCTACCTGTGCCAACCATTTCATACATACTAGGACAACTTGATTACTGGCTAGAGTTATCACTTGGTAGGGCATTGGCATTAGCCTCATGGTCAGTGAAGAGGTTCCTTATGCTGATGTAGCCAAAGGGTGCTCCAGTGTATGCTTATGTAGACTGCATGAAAACTAATTTGAAAAGCTTGTGCCTGTTTGCAGTAGCAAGAAGGGAATTCAATTATAACCAAATGAAATATCTCAGTTGTCAAAATGGAAGATACTGTACTACCAAGAGAGCACTGCAAGGACTTCCAAATAGGGAAGCCTTTCAAGCTTAACACTGTTGGAAGAATTATGTTGGAAACTTCAAGCCATTAATACCTGAAATCCCAGCAGATGTTTCAAAAGTACTTAATCCATTGAAGATGGCCCAAGTGTTGAACAAGATAGCAGCAAAAATTAAGGACTGAGCTAGGATAGAGAAAAAGTATGCAGAAGAGATGACTGGGACATGCTTGAATTAGCAATTAATCTGACCTATCAATGAGTGATGTAAAGGAGAAGTACCCTACAAATGTTGAAAGTGGTTTCGGCAGATGATCTCTATCATTTCTGTAAAGAGAACAGAGATAAAGCCTACATAACGAATGTTTACAGGTACTCCTACTTACCCCGTCACTAACCAATCATAGAATCATTAAAGTTTGAAATGACCTCTGAGACCATCAAGCCCAGCTGTCTACCCAACATTATTATCATGACCAGTAAACTATGTCTGAAGCGCCACGTCAATAGGGTTTTTGAACACCTCCAGGGATGGTGATTGCACCACCTCCCTGGGCAGTCTGCTCCAACCCCTCACCACTTTCAGTGTAGAATTTTTTCCTAATACCCAATCTAAACCTTCCCTGGTGCAATTTAAGCCCATTCCCTCTTGTCCTATTGCTAGTTACTTGGGAGAAGAGACCAACACCCACCTCACCACAACCTTCTTTCAAGTAGCTGTAGAGAGCATTAAGGTCTCCCCTCAGCCTCCTCTTCTCTAGACTAAACAAGCCCATTCCCCCAACCCCACAAGACATGTTCTCCAGACACCTCACCAGCTTAGGTGTCCTCCTCTGGACCCACTCCAGCACCTCTATGCCTTTCTTATACTGTGTCACCCAAAACTGAAGACAGTACTCTAGCTGCAGTCTCACCAGTGCTGAGTACAGGGGCACAATCACTACTCCTGCTGGACACACTGTTTTTGATACAGGCCAGGATGCTGTCAGCCCTTCTTGTCCACCTGGGCACACTGCTGGCTCATGTTCAGCTGGCTGTTGACCAACACTCCCAGGTCCCTTTCTGCCATGCAGCTTTCCAGCCATTCTTCCCCAAGCCTGTAGTGTCACCTGGGGTTGTGACCCAAGTGCAGGACCTGGCACTTGACCTTGCTGAACCTCATACAACTGACCTTGGCCCATCAATCCAAAATACCAATACAGGCATGTCTCATGCCTCAATACCAACTCTTTCATACAAAACCATAAACTAACACTTTCAAGATGCCATAGAAAAACAGATTACAGATAAAAACTCTCTTATTCACCAGTGTTATTCTTTCCAAAAATAAATGATAACTTAAAATAATAGAAGGGAAATTTCAAAACCTTATCAAAGCAGGAATAGTGAATTACTCACTGTAGCGTGCAAATCCAATGTAATCTAAGTGGATAAGGAGAAAGATTTTTGTCTTCCCTGTTAAACTGAATGGATCAACCATTCCTGGTTGAACAAATCTAATGCCTTATGGCTTATATTATTCTGCGAGTGCTCCACGAAATACTGAGTTACATTTTGTAAAGAAAAAATACCTGCTGTCTTTCTGAAGTGCATGGCAGCAAGTGCCTGGTTTATTGCATTTCTTCACAAAATAACAACAGCTTAAAAAAATCTGCTGAGTTCTCACCCAACATTCAACAGACGTAAGCAAAATCTTCTCACATATGAAACCATTGCACTACACATTGACTGTTTCATTGGAACCTGAGTTCCCGCATCTAAAAATCTGACAATATTTTTACGCTCTATTGTGTAACCAGTTCTTAATCCATCTCCCTGTCTGTTCTTCTATCCCACATTTCCTGATCTTGCTTACAAGGATGTTACGGGAGACTGTGTCAAAAGCCTTGCTACAGTCAAGGTAGACTACATCCACTAGTCTCCCTGCATCTACCCGTTCAGTCACAACATCATAGAATGATATCAGATTAGTCAAGCATGATTTCCCCTTGGTAAATCCACACTGACTACTCCTGGTAACCTTCTTCTCTTTCATGTGCCTAGAGATGACCTCAAGAACGAGCTGCTCCATCATTTTTCCAGGGATGGAGGTGAGGCTGACAAATTGCCTGGGAGAAGAGCCTATCCCCCACCTGCCTACAACTTCCCTTCTTTGCATCACAGTCTTGTTTCCACCACTATGCACCTTAGTCCTGTCTCTTCTCTAGTCCATCTGTTGAAATGGTGAATTTGCTAAAAATAACTTTGAAATGAGACATCTAAGAGGGAGTTTTCTCAGAAGAGT
Organism: Todus mexicanus; assembly: GCA_013389965.1. Taxonomy (NCBI): domain Eukaryota; kingdom Metazoa; phylum Chordata; class Aves; order Coraciiformes; family Todidae; genus Todus; species Todus mexicanus. The sequence goes on along the minus strand of WEIS01030886.1, from coordinate 22,061 downwards.
CCATTTTGTTGAACAGTGAATACATAATTGTTGTAAGACTTACACAGCTTTTTGTGGAATAATGTATTTATCAAAATTCTGTATCACAAGGAGTGAAAAGAAAGAAAATAAGCTACATTACAAAATTACACAAAGAGCTTGAAGAGCTACCAAGGCCAACGGTATGAGGTTCAGCAAGGCCAAATGCAGGTCCTGCACTTGGGTCACAACAACCCTCTGCAATGATACCGACTTGGGGAAGAGTGGCTGAAAAGCTGCCTGGTGGAAAAGAACTTGGGGTGCTGGTCAACAGCTGGCTGAATGAGAGCCAGCAATGTGCCCAGGTGGCCAGGAAGGCTTGGTATCAGAAATAGTGTGTCCAGCAGGATTAGGGAAGTGAGTGTTCCTCTGTACTTAGCACTGGTGAGGCCACACCTTGAATACTGTGTTCAGCTTTTGGCTCCTCACTACAAGAAGGACATTGAGATGCTGGAATGTGTCCAAAGAAGGACAACAATGCTGGTGAAAGGTCTAGAGAACAAATCTTATGATGAGCAGCTGAGAGAAGTGGGGTTGTTCATTCTGGATAAAAGGAGGCTCAGGGGAGCCCTTATGGCTCTTCACACCTACCTGAAAAGAGGCTGTAGCAAGGTGGGTGTTAGACTATTCTCCCAAGTAAGAAACAATAGGGTAAGAGGAAACAGCCTCAAGTTGCACCAGGGGAGGTCTAGATTGGACATAAAGCAAAATTTCTTCACCGAAAGGGTCATAAAGCAATGGAACAGGGTGCCTTGAGAGGTGGTGGAGTCACCATCCCTGGAGGTTTTTAGAAGACATGTAGATGAGGTGCTGAGGGACATGGTTTAACAGTGGACTTGGCTGTGCTGGGTTAATGGTTGGACTTGATGATGTTAAAGGTCTTTTCCAACTGGAACAATTTTATGATTCTAGCTCCAGAACAATCCCAAAGGAATAAACTGAATATTCATTTATAGTCCCTTTTCAACATCCTTCTAAGAAAGCTGGTTGTATTGCACTTATAAGAGAAGCTTATAGTTAGATTTACCTGTGCCCTACCTTACTGTTGATGAAGCAGCTCAAAAGGGCGCAGCTCTAGCGACAGGTTAAAAATGCTGAAGAGATTCAGCATCAGTGAGACCTCCATATGCAAATGTTTTTGGTTTTTTAACAAGATTGTGAAAGTTATTGTATAATAGCAGGCCTTTTTCCTTCTTCCTTTGGGAAAACAACATGTACATGTCTATAATAATGCTTGTAATCCTGGAGCTTAGTCCAATAACTTCACCGCTAGTTCACCTTTTTTCCTTTTTCCACACTGAATTCTCATGAGCTTTCCATGCACACTCCTATCTGATGCCTCTATCACTTGGCATTATTTTGGCAATACTATATTCATATGTCTTCTCAAAATACTCCGTCCTGTTTGGAAGAATTACTTCCCAATTCCATATCATAAAATTATACTCTTATTCATCACTTTTCTCAGACAGAAAAGTCCATCCATTTTCTCATCTGCATTTGTCTTTTTATTTGCATCAAGATGCATCTCTACTGCCACATGCTTCACTCCTATTCCCTTTTCCGATTCATTCATTAGAGTAGCACCATACAAAATCAGGCATTAAAATTACACCTCTGGGTTATAGGACAATTCTTCAACTGAAATAGCAGCTGTCTGGAATTAGACTCACCAAGTGTCAGTAAGGTCATCAGTGGTAGTTGCATGCACGTTACCTGCCCATCGAATGAGCATGTGGAAAGTGAATTGCTGAGGCTGCTATTCCATCATTCTCAAATAGTACTCAACATGTGTATGTTTGTCTTTTGTGGCAACAAAGACTATTCTCTTGCTGACATGGTAATCAATAAAATCTGTGATTTCACTGTTGCTGCAAAGAATCCCATTGACCTGCTCCTACCATGATGCCTATTGATTGTAGGATGATAGGAGAATGTGCAGGCTGCAGTGAAAATGTGGTCCTGAATGTAGTCCTGGCCATGCTGCAGCTTACATAGTGAACTCTTACACACTTAAGTTATCTTCTCATTATCTGAGAAGATAATGGCAGGCTCTGGTTGCATGCATTATCCCAGTACACAGCTTATGGATCTGGCACACACAGACAGCAATACTATTACCTCCCTCTGGGACTAAGGGGAGGGAACCAAGGAAAATGAGGGATGCCTCCTTCTCCCACATCCCTTATTGCAGGGTGACGTGGCTTAGGAATGAAGGCATGCCGGGTGACCGTGGGTCATGTCGTGTGTTGCACACTGGCATGGTATGCATATCCACTCTCCTGTTGTGCGCTGATTTGATGCTGTGCATCACAGACTTTTGGTTTCACAGAATTTTAAGGGAGTCTACCTACGATAAAAGTTTTGTGTGCAACAACATATTTCTCCTTCATTTTCCAAGCCCATAACCCCATTTTTAGGGTATGCAGCCAATATATCAACAAAGTCAAATGTATATGCAAAACCAAAAGTATGCGCAGAAAAACTGAAAATGTTTTTAATAGAAGAGAGAAACATTCTCTTATCTAGGCAAAAACTAAAGCCCAGTTAGGATTTGTTGTCAACATGACATGCATTTATTCCCACTTAAAATAGTGTGCATCTGGAAGTCTTTAAAGCCAAAGCAGTCTGGGCCAAAATAAACAAAGAGGAAGTATTAAGAATTTATTTTTCTTTATTATCTAGTTAAAACTTTCAAAAATTGGGAAAATCAAGTTTTGTCCAGGGTATAGGACCCCAACACTCTTAGCCTTTCTTCATAAGAGAGGTGTTCCAGCCCTCTGACTATTTTTTAGCCCTCCTTTGGACCTGCTCCAACAGGTTCATGTCTTTCCTGTGCTGAAGACTCCAGAGCTCAACACAGTACTCCAGGCGGAGCTCCACCAGATCAAAGTAGAGGAGCAGAGTCACCTCCCTTGACCTGCTGAACACACTTCTTTTGGTGCAGCCCAGGATATGGTTGGCTTTCTGGGCTGAGTGCACCTTGCTGGCTCGTATCCAGCTTTTCATAAACCAGTATCCCCAAGTCCTTCTCCAAGGGGCTGTTCTCAAATTGTGTTTCTTTGCTGAAAGGTTGGATTCTGCAGAACCAAAATATGTGAACCATACAGGCACACAAATGTCTCAAGTATGTGGGACAGGACAGGACCCTTACCTTGCCATTCTGTCCTCAGTCTGGCTACATCTGCACCAGGTTTAATGTATGACTGATGTGAACACATCAGGTATTACCCTGTGCACACCACACCTCAACCTATTTACTTTGAATAGAGCGGAACCGAGCACCATATTACATTGTTTGTATTGATTTGGGAGCCACACCTTATGATTACCTTATCTTTGGGCTATGATTGTGGAGCATCCTCTGGTACTTACATTTATGCCACTGGTTTTCTGTGCAACTTGAGACAACTAATTTAAGCATGCTATGACTGTGTTTCTTCATCTAAATTGGGGGCAATTCTTTCCTCATGAGATTATTATGAAACCACATTAATTAATGTTTATAAACAGAGGATATCCTGAGGTGAATGGGATCGTGGCAGGAGGGGTTGGAACTTCTCCCAGGCAACTAGTGACAGGATGAGAGGGCATGGCCTGAAGCTCCACCAGGGGAGGTTTAGGTTGGATGTTGGGAAGCACTTCCTCACAGAAAGAGTGATAAAACACTGGAATGGACTGCCCAGGGAGGTGGTGGAGTCACCAACCCTGGGGGTGTTTAAGAAAAGATTGGATGATGCACTTAGTGGCATGGTTTCGCTGATGTTGTGGTGTTGGGTCATAGGCTGGACTCAATGATCTTAGAGGTCTTTTCCAGCCTCAATAATTATGTGATTCTGTAGATGATCTTTAAGGTCCCTTCCAACCCAGACCATTCTATGATTCTACAGAGATACGTGAAAAGTATTCTTATTATTCATAATACAAATACATTCTGCTTGTGTATACATAAAGAATTACATTCACGCAGGCTCAGAATAGGTGAAGTTTACCTAAACTATAAGGTGAAGTTTACCTAAACTATATATAAGGGTGGGACTAATTTTCTTTACTCACCTGACACTCAGGTATCTCACCTAGTCATTGTTCTAGGCTCTTTATATTATTGATACAGACAGAAAATCTCAGGCAATAGCTTGTTTTATCTAAGGGTGGTGAAATGCATCTTCCTCTACAAGTGTCTTTCTCCCCACCGGCTATGAAACCTAGAGAAGTTCGTAGAAGATATGCAGGCACACAAAGTGACGTGAGATTAATCACAGACTATTTTGCTCAATCAACTGCTGCTATATATTATTTATTCATAAGAATGATGTGGCTGAAATATCACCTATATAAAATGATAATATGCATTCTACCCACCATATCCTTTCAGGCAAGTTGGACAGCCACGTAAAAAAATTTTACAAGAGTGTACCCAGCTCTATTATTGCATGTGTGGGTTGTTATTACACTGTGCTTTTAGTGTACAGACACGACACAAGAGAACCACCTGGAAACTCCCAACTCCTGCAGGCATGAGCTCAGGTTTCTTCACTGAACACACGGCATGCCCTAACCACAGAAATCAAATACATGGCAAGAATCTATTTAAAATTAACATCAAAGCTGAGCTCATGTTTGGAGAAAGGAAAGGAGGAGTAGGAAGAGGTGAAGGAGGTGGAATCACCTCAGGTACCTATTAAAACAGCAGTAACATCAGTGAATCATTATAGGTCACTAAACCCATTTAGGATTATTTTCTTGTCAGTCTCTACCCATAACATGGACCAGATACCATTTTCTCCAGCCTCCCCTCCCATGGACAAAGCATATTTCATGCAAGCATGTCAGAGTGTTTTGAAACTGCCAATATCTGACATGATCATAAGATATTTTTATCTGAGCTTATGTTGCAAGGCCTTTATGGTTTAGATAACCATAGTCAAGGAACCATGCTTTCTAGAGCATGCTGGTATAATGAATGCTACTATATACTGAATGCACATCTATTAACTTTTGGCTGTATGATAGCCATTTTCATGTTCTATGTCAACTCCTCATTATTCCTTTCTTTTTTTTTTCTTACCCAGCATCTGATGTATGTTATATTGCATTACAGCATTTTTTTTTTTCTTTAATACACTTTAGCAACTAATCTTTTTAAAGGATTCTGGAAAATACAGATAAATTGAATGAGTCATCTGTATTTTCTCTCACATACTAAAACATTTCTTAGAATAGCATAATTTTCCTTCTCCAGAAGGTTACGCTACCAACTAGCTACAATCTTAACATATACTTTTTATTTTCCCTTTGTAATGTTTCAGACAAGGTTCTCTAGTGCTGAAATAAGGCTGTTTGTTCTGTCATTTAAGGATGCCCATAAAACTCATTTGAAAGATAATTCAAGTAGTTGCAAATTGCTATCAGCAAGGGAAGCCTATTGGAGAATTGCCATTCATTGGCTTCTCCCTTTGTTACTTTCTATTCTGCTGTTGAGTTCTACCAAACAGAACCTACCTTTGCTTGAACATTTTTACATTCTTACAGTAAGTACAATGTTTATTCTTGTTGCAGGACCTACAGATTCCAGACCCTTTCATTAGTTGTCAACTTAAATGGGACGTACAGATAGCTTATTCTCAATAGAGCAGAGTAGAATAGCATAGCATAGCATAGCATAGCATAGCATAGCATAGAATAGAATAGAATAGAATAGAATAGAATAGAATAGAATAGAATAGAATAGAATAGAATAGAATACTTCAGTTGGAAAGGACCTACAATGATCACCTAGTCCAAATGTCAAAGTCATGTCCAGTATGAACAGCCTTCTGGTTGCGATCATTTCAGCTACTGACACGTAGAGTGCAGAAACTCAGAAATTTAAAGTGAAATCAATGAGGAATAGACAAGAAGGATAAAATGAAATGAAATCGCTACATGCTGGCAAATGTGTACTTACATTTACTTCATAGTAATGTATCATCATGCATTACCCAGCACTTCCTTAGGCTATGTTCTTAAGAACAAGGTTTAAAGTATTAACAATATATACAGAAAGATGATGTGATAAGTATCAACCTCAGCTCACCATCAGTCTGCTCAGATTGGAGTGTTGAAGTTTACTAAAAGTGATGAAAATTAACATCTGGAGTTAAGGAGGGGAGATTTAACTTCTATTAAAGGCAAATCACAGAAGAATTTAGGTTGGAAGGGATCTCAAGATCATTTAGTCCAGCCCTCTACTCAAACCTTGGACAACTTTTAAGTGAGCAGGTTGCTCAGGCCCTTTGTTTGGGTTCTGAGTAATCTTTTTCTTGGCTGCAACTTCTGCCCGTTGCCTCTAATTCCTCCTCTGTGCACCTCTGAGGAGCATCTGGCTCTGTTTTCCCTTCACCTTCCCAGGAGGTAAGCAACAGAAAGCAGTAAATTCTTCCTGAAGATGTCTATTCTCTGGGCTGAGCAAACCCAGTTCCCTCAGTCCTTCCTTCAACACCATGTGCTCCAGCCCCTGACCATCTTGGTGGTCCTCTAATGGGATCAAGTATGTCAAGTATGTCCCGGGAGCCCTGTGTCCACCTCTGGAGCCCCTATTACAAGAAAGATCTGGATGTGCTGGAGCATGTCCAAAGAAGGGCCACAAGGATGATCAGAGGACTGGAGCACCTCTCCTATGAAGACAGACTGAGAGAGTTGGGGTTATTCAGTCTGCAGAAGAGATGATTCTGAGACCTTCTTGTGGCCTTCCAGTATCTTAAGGAGGCCTATAAGAAAGCTGGGGAGGGACTTTGCAGGATGTTGGGTAGTGGTCGGACTAGGGGGAATGGAGCAAAACTAGAGCTGGGCAGATTCAGATTAGACGTTAGAAAGAAGTTCTTCACCATGAGGGTGGCGAGACCCTGGCACAGGTTGCCCAGGGAGGTGGTAGAAGTCCCATTCCGGGAAGCCTTTAAAGCCAGGCTGGATGGAGCTCTGAGCAACCTGCTCTTGTGTGAGGTGTTCCTGCCCATGGCAGGGGGGTTGGAAGTAGATGATGTTTGAGGTCCCTTTCAGCCCTGACAATTCTATGATTCTATGATTCTATGTCCAAGTCTTTCTCATAACGAGGAGCCAAAAACTGCACACATCATTGCAGATGCTGTCTCACAAGTGTCAAACAGAAGGAACTTCCCTTGTGCTGCCAGCTACACTCATGCTACTGCAGCCCAGTATGTGTTTGAATACCTTTGCTGCAGAGGCATACTACTGACTGACGTTCAGCTTGTTGTCCAGAAGGACCCCGAGTCTTCTTTTTTGCAAGGTTGTTTTCTAGCTCAGTCCCCACCCTGTACTGTTACATGGTGGTTTTCCATCCCAGATGCAGGACTGCATTTTCCCTTGTTGGATTTCATGAAATGTTTGTCAGTCCATTTCTCCAGCTTGTCAAGGTACCTTCAATGGCAGCCCTACCATCCAGCACAGTGATTGCTCCCTCCAGCTGGGTATCATCTGTGAGCTTGTGGAGGGCACATTCTGTTCCACTATCAAAGTCATAAATGGAGATGTTAAAGGATATTGGTCCCAATATGAATGCCCAAGGAACATCATTTTAAAATAGCCACCACAACACTCTCAGCCTGTTGCTCCAGCCTTTTTTTTACTCATTTTGTCATTCACCCAGCTGGTCCCTAGCTCTCTTGTTTAGCTCCAAAGATGCTGCAAGAGACAGAGTCAAAAGCTTGCCAAAGTGAAGGTAAATGACATCCACTGCTCTGCCCTCATCTGCAAATCCAGTCATTACATTGTAGAAGGCAATTGGGTTGGCCAAGCACAATTTCCACTTAGTAAATGCACAGTTTTTCCCAGTCACTTTTTTCTCCCTTATCTACCTGGCCATGGCTTACAGAAGTATTTGTTCCATAACCTCCACAAGGACTGAAGTAAAGCCAATTGGCCTGTATTTCCCCAGCTCCTCCTCCTTGGCCTACTGGAGGATGGATGTGACATTTGTTTCTGCAGTCATTGAGAACTTCTGATCACTGCAGACTGTTGAAGAGATACAGAACAGTCCTACAGTGATATCAGTCATGCATCCTGCTTGACTCTGTGTTCATCTTGCTTATGTAACCCCTAACTCCGTCTTCCTGTAAAATAGGTTGCATTCTACCAAACATATGGGAAGCCTGAGAACAGTCCTTGCCAGTAAAGACTGGGGCATAGAAACCTCAGCCTTTCTATCTCTTTCATCACTAAACCACCTGTCCAGTTGGCCATAGTCTTACTCTTGCTGCTTTTGTTCCTATAGAAGCCCATCTTGTAACCCTACTTGGCCTTCACCAGTTTTTACTCTGGCTAAGCTTTGTCTTTGAGCGCACTTTTTGGATTTCCACATGCTTGGATGTTCTTTCTTTATTCCTCCTGAGCAGCCCATCCCTGCTTCCATCTCCCATAGCCTTCATTTTTTCCATCTAAGTCCAGTCAGTATTCCCCATCCAATTAGTCTGTGCTCCTCACACCTGCATCATGTCTTGCCTACAGAAGTAGATGCTTCTCATGCTTTGAGGACAACCTCCTCAATATCAACCCTCCTTGAATATCAACCCACTCTCCTGGGCTCTTTTGTGTTTCAAAGCAGCAGCTCCTGGGAACTTGTGCACCAGGAGTCTCCCAGAAGTCCTCTCTATTGAAGGTTGGAGTCGTTATTCCTACTCGCCTCTTTTGTTTTCCATCTTCAAATACTATGGCTTACTAGGACTAGACCTAAGAAGCCCAGCTCTTTTGCTATTAGAATCAGTTGGGAAGAAATATAAATGAATTTTATTATTCAACAAGTTTATATTAAAAAAAAAGATTTTTTTCATGTTGACATATGTTAATAAATTGATCCTCAGAGTATGCTGATATAACTATAAACATGTTATTGTGCTCTTCTAGTGCAGCATCTTTGGCCTCCCTCACATTTTCAATTGCCACTTTCTCAGTGAAAAGGCAATTATTATAGTTTTTGATATTTCTAACTAAAAACAATATAAAATAGGAATTCATAAAGACTCCACTGAAGTGCACAGAGTCCTGTTCATTTATACAAGTTGAGGATCTGTTCCAGCTGTTGCTTCATGAATTCTTGAGGTAATTCAGATACAGAGCTCTTATTCTGTGTCCACAAGCAACTCTGTTCCTACGATTTTGGAGGAGATATTACAGTATGTGGTTGGTCTTTGTCATCTGGGTATACTTTAATATTGCTTCTAACAGATAGATTCTCTTCCAGCGTCAGGCTTTGCAGGTTTTGGTTTTAAGCATTCTGCTCCTTACATAGATAAGACCTAAAATTTTGAGACAAGGCCTGAGGCAAACCAAAGATTTGTGGCTAGATGGAGCATTGACAAAATGTGCACCACAGATAGAATGTGCGCATTTTGTACATCTAATCACATGCAATAGCTACCTTTTAAAAAGCATGGCAGTTTAGGGTGTCACCTTGCCTGCTGGGAGTCCACTCAGCTGCCATGCAAAGTTGTGACTCTTGGAGACAGGTGACTTCATTTTCACCAGAGCTTTGTAACACTCGTAAAATCTTCCCAAGTGTTAATTGCCCCTTGCACTAAGAATGGACAGCTCACAGGATAACACCAACCCCAGCACCACAGCATCCTGCAACTGGCAATGCAAACCCCAGCAGCAAGCATGGCGAGCCTGCAGTGCAGCCCTCCCTGGGGATTTCCCTGCCTATCCCCAGGCTTCAGAAATGGAGGTATGGATACATGGGCTGTGTGTGGATAGGAGCTTGCAGAAGCTGGTTTCAAGGCCCTTTACAAGGTAATGGCTGTTTTTCTGATTTCAACAACTAAATATTCTCATGTTGTATTATCTTTTTCTGTTTCTTTTTTTCTCTTAAAACACCATTGTGTTATACACACACACACAACTGCTACAAAATTTTGTGTTGAGAACCCTGCCAACAAAAAAGCTTTAAAGCAGCCACTGCGTGAAAACTTAGAAGAAAACTCTCTTACACCTTGTGAGAAATTTGGAATTTCGCTATACAGCATAGGAAATGCTATGCTTTACATGTGGCTGTCTTGCCTACAACCACCTAGTGGGTCTTCAGGTTCCTTCCAAGTAGGGTCCTGAGGCTCATGCCCTAGCCAGTCAGGCCTGAGTGTGGTGCTAGGAGGACCAGTGAACCATTAGTTTATACCAGTGAGTGGACACGACTTGGCTAACTTAAGGGAGATTCCAACATTTTGGCTCTATTTCATTCCGAAGAGTTGGAACTGGCATTGATTTTCTCTTGGCTTGATTTCACCATTCATAAAATGAAGTTAATAATACCTGCTTATCTTAGCAGGGTATTATAAGGCTAACCTGCTGTTTATAAAATGTATAACCCTGTGGCAAATACTTCCACAGGATCTTCTGAGGATAGGAGAATGTGAGCCTCTAATGAGGACTGGCATTCAGGTTGTCCATCAAGCACATATAGACCTACAGAATATCCCCCGGCAGAGTGAAAGGTGGAATGTGCACCAGGTCATGCCAGTTCAGAGGCCCAGAGGCTGACACAGCCTTTATGTAACTCCTTTACCACAATTTTGTGCTCAACACATCACACAGATGAAGGGTATGCCCAGAACCACCGTTACCACCCATGCTCGCACAGTTACAGCCAGAGATGGCAGAAGAGTACACCAGTTGCATCATCAATGCCCTTCCACCCAACTATATTGCTATAAGCAGCTTCTGCAGGGGACAGTGCCCTACATTTCAGGCCATTACCAGCACAGAAGCAAAGGTGCAAAATCATCCCTGCAAACAGCTACACGCCTTCGGGAGGCTGACACACCCAGTGAAGTGGGTGCAGTAGCAGTGACACACACCTATGGAAAAGGCTGGTTTTGGTAGTTAGCGACGTGCTGCAGATCTGACTATACATGTTGCTGTCATTTCAACACAGCACCCGCAAAACATCAGCTGGTAGTTGAGCATAGCCGTTCTCCAGCATGTACACATATGAAGCCCTCATTGCAAAAGCGTGCCTACCACACCTCATAAATGATAGATGCTGTAACAGATAGGACTACAGATAAAAATCTCAGCTGTGAAAAAGTATGAGAAACCGTGTAAGAAAAGTATCAGTATGGCAGAACGCACTGGTGTGCGTAGAGGTTTTTAGCATCCTTGTGTACACGAAACACTCATTTTTAAAAGGAAGCTGAAATGCAGGTGAAGCTACAAACGTGTGCTTGCTGGATATATAACACATCATATACTGCATATACACCTTAGCTTCTTGGCTAGGGTGAAATCTCCCACATAGGAACTAATTACAAATTAATCTCTTAGAGTGGAGCTGGCAAGCACTGGATTAATGGCTCCTCTTCTGGACCAGTACAGAACAACAGCAGTTTAAGTTGGATGCAGCCCAGCACTGCAGGCCGACATTTACAGTCACTGGCCAGATTTGTAGTAAATGGGGTTAGTTCTGCTGTTTAAACCCTGTAAACATAATGATCTGGACTCAAATTCACTTGGGAATAAAACATAATGTAACTTAGGAGAAAGCTGTCCACCACTCCCATAGTCTTTGTCTCAAGACAAAATTTTTGGGTAGAAAGATGAACAAATGTCAATAGATAGACTCCTGTGGAAACAAAACTATTTACTTCACTAGGAATTCTCTCTGTTGGATATGGCCCTGGACATTTAGGCCAGGATATTAAACATACTTTAATTCTGCTAATTCAGATAAAGCTGCAGCAAAAATGGCTAATATTCAAAATATGAAGTTGGTACAGACCAGAAATCAAATTCCGTGCTGGTGCTGGCAGATGCAAGTGAGCTGGAACCTAGTGGGAACTTACATCAAAGGTAATTTTTGGCAAAAGCCTCAACTGAGTATTAACAACGCTGGATACTTTCTGATGCATCATTCCAATGTATTTGGTTTGGAGGAAACCTGTTCTGATGCAGCTGAATGTATGAAAGGACAGATGGCGTCTAGCAGACGATTTAGAAGACAAAAGAACTGGATCTGTTTCAGATCCTACGGAAGACTCCCTCTACAAAAGCTGTGTAATCCCTGTGTAACTGAGTTACCCCACCTCAAATTACAGAGTTAACAACATGTTACGTAATAAACAACAAAAAAAATTAATCAGTGCTGAAAGACACATTGTTAATGTTATCATTTTTTAAAAAATTAAAGTTCTTTGAAAACAGCTTCTTTTAAGCATGTATAGCATAAGGCTGCCTTAAACCACCCTCTGTATTAAGCAGATAGCAGTTGTACTACTTTATAGGCATATACTTAAGCCTGTACTTGTTGATTCAAAGATCAGACAAGCTTTTTTTTGCACACCTAGCAGTCTTTATAAGGCATATCACCAGAAAGCTTCATTGTAGGGAGCTCACAAATTCAGCAGGCTGTGCAAGAAAATCCCGTGCACTGCACATTGATGTGTTATTTCATCATTTTCCCTCTCAAAACCTTAATGGAATCAAATTTAAAAAAAAAAAAAAAGATAGTTAAAATAATCAAAACACACGTCTAAGGTTTTCTTCTGATCAACTTAAATTTAACCATGCTTAACACATATAATATTTTGTATACCTTCTTTACGATAAGTGAATAGGTTTTGTCCCTTATCACATGGTGTAACATTTAGATCTCCAGTCAAATGCATCAATTCAAGCACTTTTACAGTTTCCCAGCAGAAAAGTTCCTGGTTGTGGTGATTCTCTTTGTAATAAGGCAAAGTTCTTTTAGTTCTTTGTCTTTTGGTGAGCTGCCTGGAGGGATCACTGACAGCAACATACAAAGCTCTGAATGCTTTCTTCCTACTACACTTCATAAATATTATCCAACATACCTGTACTTCATTTTCCCCTTACCACAATCTCATTGCTGACCTGAAGCAAAATCTGAATGGGAATACTTTCAACAAGTGCAGAGGCATCTGCTCCTTCATCAAAATTTCAGCAGAATATGCTTTGCTGAAATTCATAAATAAATGGGGGTTTATATGCATTACTAAGTGCACTGATCATCTGGACTTTGTAACACTTCTATTGTTATTTCTTTCTCTCATGAAGCAGCAGAAAATGGCTTTAAATAGTTCTCAAATGAGGTATCTCATTCTTTTTTCTTTCCACAAAAAAGTCTGGAAAGAATCTAAATGGTTTATATCTCAAATGGGAACTGGGAGGAGATCTTCCTTGAGTGCCACAACTTCCTGTTGCCTTCTATGGCTTTCCCGAAGCACACACACTTGGCTGCTGCCAGAACCAGCACCCTGGACTGCTGGGCAAATGGCCAGAGCACAGCTGGGAATTCATGAGTTCCTCTGGGGTCAGCTGCCACCACAAGCCTGCCTTTTCTGAGCAGAAATTTGCCCATCTGAGCTGTCCAGGGTTTAGGAATGTATAGATTACCTACCAAGTAGAAAATGACAACATTGGCTAATTAATCATATTTTAAACGCCCATCTTTTTCTGACCACTATGCTGCACATTTCCTTGGAGGCTGCTTTGACGCTATACCTTTCAATGCATTACTCCTTCTGCTCTCTAAGTAGAAGACAAGGGGCTCAGCTTGCTTAGAACCAGCACATCCTACTGGGTGTACAAACATAGGAAATTAGCTGGGATGTGTTTGGAAGCCCTCAGACACAGACCTGATTTTAAAAGCATGTACATGTCCTTGCAGGCTTAAAGGTAAACTAATGAGAATAATTTGTCATAAACTTCATCACATTTCTTAAAGACAATGTCGAAGCCCAAAAGAAGTTACTCTGGTTAGATTGTTCATCTTTTCCCTGTTCTCCAGGCTCTGCAGCTCTGTTATGGCTCTTCTCAAAGCTTAATTGCACTGTAAAATTATCTTTGTACAATCATATTGCCAATATAAAGGAATTAATTGCAATCAAGAAAAGTTATCTAATCTGAAACAGATGAAAGAGTGAATGGGATCATATAAATATTTCATAAACAATAATTATTGGTGTCATTTGTGTAAAAAAGACTTCCAAAGAATAAGGAATCATTTTAATAAAGAAGTAAGCATATCTAGGCTATAATATAAATAATTATTATGAATATGTATCAATATTGCCAATATGTTGTGTTCCTTTTTGTTCTTCGGTAGACTGTGGATCTTTAGTCCTTGTGTTGGAGGTACTCTGCTTAGTCCACGTCTTGCCTGACATCCCTCCATCAGGGTCAGCAGAGAGGCGTGATCCTTTTTGATATTGTTTCATCCAGTAGCCCATTCTGTTTCAAACGTGTGGCCAAGGCAAATAGCTATACACCAATCTGAGGATTACAACTCATTCTTCTGGTTTCCTTTGGATTTAAATGATGATGTTAGAAAAACTTCTGAAGCCGTGCTTTGGACGATGGCAACCATGCATCGAGTTTCTAACTGCCCAACGACATGCTGCAGTGGTTTCAGCTGAAGGAGGAACAGGAACCACAGTAACACTACGCTGTTTGCCTGCAACTTGGGAAACAGGTTGGTGTTCACCTTGATGCATCCAGTGACAGATCCATTTCAGAGATCTCACTGGACCTCCTGCCATGAGCGCTGCTGTCAAAAAAAAAAGGTCACTCAAGTCAGTGCAATTCACGCAGATTTTGGACTGACTCTTCTCATGTGGGAGAAAGAGGAGCTGTCCGTACATCAGCATGCGGTAGATAACCTTTCTTCAGCTCCAACTTTCAGCCAGCAGTGGGGATAAGTTGGATTTCCCAGTCCATCCAGGCCTCCAGGGGTTGACATAGCCCCTCTTCTTTTTTCCAGTGCAGGTGATCCCTACTCCCAAACACTTACTGGTTTCCAAGCTCCAGGTGCAGCAGCTCTGCTCTCGGTGGCGTTACTAGCAATGGCCAGTGTGCCTCTCCTGTCCATAGGGCTGGGACCACAGCAGCCAGGGCAGTCCAGGAGCTGAATGGAGGGTGACTCACCCAGCAGGAGGAGTGAGAGCTGTGCTCACCAAGACCAAGTGACAACGAGTGACACAGGTGCTGCTGCACTAGGGGAGGGAGAGGTAGATACCATCTGATCCGCTGTCTGCCAGGAGGAAGGCTCGCAACTGGGGTGGAGGAGCTCCCCTCCTGTTCCTCTGGGGGAAACTGATCTCAAGGGTGTTGTGCAGCCATCCACAGGACAAGGATCGTGGGAGAGAGAGACGGAGCAACAAGCTGGCAGGAGGAGATGAGGCAAAGGGTGTGAAGAGCAGGAGGTGCACCCAGACCAGGCAGAGGGTTTGGTAGTTTTGAGATGCAGGGTACAGGATGGAGGAACCAAGACCGCACCCGTGGCCCTGCCAGCCTTTGCCGTGGAGGCTCTTTCCCCTGCAGCCCTCAGCAGTGGTCCAGGTGGCAAACTCTCTCTGCACCATGAAGTGACCACAAAGGCTTTGGTCCAAGAGACAGATGGCAGAGCGTGTGAAAAGCACCTGAGTGGTGCCTGCAGGAGGCTGAGCACTTTGCTGCTCCGGGAAATGCCACCAAGCACCGCCGGTGGGGCAGGGAGATAGCGAGGTCCCATTGCCCTTGCTGGTTTTGCCAGCGCGGTGGGGGAGAGGGGGAGCGAGAGGGGAAGGAGAAAAGCAGTAAAACTCAAAACTGCTAAAGAGAGAAAAGGAAGAAAGGCAACAAAAGTTGCCTGGGATCTTTATTCTCCCCCCCCCGGTCCGAACACGTCTCTTTGCAAAGCAAAGGCCAAGCAAAACGACAAGGACCTCTCTTCCACCCCGGACCCCGGCTCAGGGAGGAGAAGGGTCGCCGGGGTGTGTGTGGAGGGGCGGGGGGGGAGGTGCCAGGGGC
>WEIS01030885.1:0-10537 GCA_013389965.1 Todus mexicanus | reverse complement strand
CCCCCAACCCCGGGGGGATTTGGGGTGAAAAAAGGCCCCAATTGGCCCGAACGGCTTCGAACCGGGGGGGTTGTTTCTGCCTCCTCCCCGCAGGGACCCGAATCTCTGGACCGTGAAGTGCAAGGTGGGTTCCGCACCCCCACGATCGCCCCTTTGGGGGCCCCACTTGAGGAGTGGGGGCGCCAAATGACGTCATTACGACGTCACCGTGATGTCGTTGCGATGTCACGGTGACGTCGCCACGTTCCACCCCCTAGATCGGCGAGGAGCGAGCCACCGCCATCGCCCTCATGCGCAAGTTCATCGCCTACCAGTTCACCGACACGGTGAGGGAGGGACCCGCTCCTCCAGGGGGTCCTCCAGCTGCTCAGGATGTTCTCGAGGTGTTCCTCGAGGTGGTTTCGAGGTCCTTGGTGTCCTCAAGAGGTTCTTGAGATGTTCCTCGAGCTCCTCAGGATGTTCTTGAGATGTTCCTCGCGCTCCTCAGGATGTTCTTGAGATGGTTCTTGAGGTCCTCGGGACGCCCTTGAGACGTTCCTAGAGGCTCTCGAGCTCCTCCCGATGTTCTTGAGACGGTTCTTGAGGTCCTCGGGACGCCCTTGAGACGTTCCTAGAGGCTCTCGAGCTCCTCCCGATGTTCTTGAGACGGTTCTTGAGGTCCTCGGGACGCCCTTGAGACGTTCCTAGAGGCTCTCGAGCTCCTCCCGATGTTCTTGAGACGGTTCTTGAGGTCCTCGGGACGCCCTTGAGACGTTCCTAGAGGCTCTCGAGCTCCTCCAGATGTTCTTGAGATGGTGCTTGAGGTCCTCAGGATGTCCTCAAGACATTCCTGGAGGCTCTCAAGACCCTGAAGACGTCCTTGAGACGTTCCTAGAGGCTCTCGAGCTCCTCCAGATGTTCTTGAGACGGTTNAGCTCCTCAAGATGTTCTTGAGATGTTCTCGAGGTACTTAAGGTGTTCTCAAGGTCCTTGAGATCCTCAAGGTGTCCTTGAGACGGTTCTTGAGGTCCTCAGGACATCCTCGAGACGTTCCTCGAGGCTCTCGAGATCCTCCAGATGTTCTTGAGATGGTTCTTGAGGTCCTCAGGACGCCCTCGAGACATTCCTGGAGGCTCTCGAGATCCTCCAGATGTTCTTGAGATGGTGCTTGAGGTCCTCAGGATGTCCTCAAGACATTCCTGGAGGCTCTCAAGACCCTGAAGACGTCCTTGAGACGTTCCTAGAGGCTCTCGAGCTCCTCCAGATGTTCTTGAGACGGTTCTTGAGGTCCTCGGGACGCCCTTGAGACGTTCCTGGAGACTCTCAAGACCCTGAAGACGTCCTTGAGACATTCCTGGAGGCTCTCGAGCTCCTCCAGACGTCCTCGAGACGGTTCT
The DNA here is from genome assembly GCA_013389965.1 of Todus mexicanus. NCBI lineage: Eukaryota > Metazoa > Chordata > Aves > Coraciiformes > Todidae > Todus > Todus mexicanus. The sequence goes on along the minus strand of WEIS01030885.1, from coordinate 9,161 downwards.
TGAGGTCCTCGGGACGCCCTCGAGACGTTCCTAGAGGCTCTCGAGCTCCTCCAGACACCCTCGAGATGGTTCTTGAGGTCCTCAGGACGCCCTCGAGACGTTCCCAGAGGCTCTCAAGCTGCTCCAGATGTCCTTGAGACGGTTCTTGAGCTCCTCGGGACGTCCTCGAGACGTTCCCGGAGGCTCTCAAGCTCCTCCAGACACCCTCGAGATGGTTCTTGAGGTCCTCGGGACGCCCTCGAGACGGTTCTCGAGGCCTTCGAGACGTTTCCCCGAGGTCCTCAAGGCGTCCCCCCCGCCGTGTCCCCCGGGTCTTCGCAGCCGCTGCAGATCAAGTCGGTGGTGGCCCCGGAGCACGTGAAGGGCTACATCTACGTGGAGGCCTACAAGCAGACCCACGTCAAGCAGGCCATCGAGGGCGTGGGCAACCTGCGCATGGGCTACTGGAACCAGCAGATGGTGCCCATCAAGGAGATGACCGACGTGCTCAAGGTGGTCAAGGAGGTCACCAACCTCAAGCCCAAGTCCTGGGTGCGGCTCAAGAGGGGGATCTACAAGGACGACATCGCCCAGGTGAGGCCGCGCGGTGGGGGGGCGCCAAGAGAACTTGGGTTCCTTCACCCCAAGCTTGGGTTCTTTGACCTCAAACTTGGGTTCTTCACCCCAAATTTAGGTCCTTCACCCCAAACTTGGGTTCTTTGATGCCATAGTTGGGTTCCTTCACCCCAAGCGTGGGTTCTTTGACCTCAAACTTGGGTTCTTCACCCCAAATTTGGGTTCTTTCATGCCATAGTTNACTTGGGTTCTTCACCCCAAATTTAGGTCCTTCACCCCAAACTTGGGTTCTTTGATGCCATAGTTGGGTTCCTTCGCCCCAAACTTGGGTTTCTCATGTTGTATTTGGGTTCCTTCACCCCAAACGTGGGTTCTTTGACCTCAAACTTGGGTCCTTCACCCCAAATTTGGGTTCTTGGACCTCGAGCTTGGGTCCTTCACCCTAAATTTGGGTTCCTTCACCTCAAGCTTGGGTTCTTTGACCTCAAACTTGGGTTCCTTCATCCCAAAGTTGGGTTCTTTCATCCCATAGTTGGGTTCCTTCACCCCAAATTTGGGTCTCTTCACCCCAGATTTGGGTCTCTTCACCCCAAACTTGGGTTCTTCACCTCAAACTTGGCTTCCTTCACCTCAAACTTGGGTTCTTCACTCCAAACTTGGGTTCTTTGACCTCAAACTTGGGTTCCTTCACCCCAAATTTGGGTTCTTTCACGCAAAACTTGGGTTCCTTCACCNACCTCAAACTTGGGTTCTTCACTCCAAACTTGGGTTCTTTGACCTCAAACTTGGGTTCCTTCACCCCAAATTTGGGTTCTTTCATGCCAGACTTGGGTTCCTTCACCTCAAACTTGGGTTCCTTCACCCCAAACTTGGGTTCTTTGACCTCAAACTTGAGTTCTTCACTCCAAACTTGGGTTCTTTGACCTCAAACTTGGGTTCCTTCACCCCAAATTTGGGTTCCTTCACCCCAAACTTGGGTTCTTTGACCTCAAACTTGGGTTCTTCACCACAAATTTGGGTCCCTTTACCCCAAACTTGGGTTCCTCGTGTTGTATTTGGGTTCCTTCACCCCAAACTTGGGTTCTGCACCCCAAACTTGGGTTCCTCGCCCCATCTTTGCGTCCCCCCACCCCGCATCTTCCCCCTCCTCAGGTGGACTACGTGGAGCCCAGCCAGAACCAGATCTCCCTCAAGATGATCCCGCGCATCGACTTCGACCGCATCAAAGCTCGGATGAGCCTGGTGAGCGCAGGCGCTGCCGGGAGGGGACCCCAAAACACCAGGAGAGGACCTCAAATGGCAGGAGGGAACCCCAAAACACCAGGAGGGGACCTCAGATATTAGGAGGGGACCCCAAAACACCAAGGGGGGACCCCAAAACACAAGGAGGGGACCCCAGATATCAGGAGGAGACCCCAAATATCAGGAGGAGACCCCAAAACACCAGGAGGGGACCCCAGAACACCAAGAGGGGACTCCAAAATACCACAAGGAGACCCCAAAACACCACGAGGGGACCTCAAATACCTCAAGGGGACCCCAAAACACCAGGAGGGGACCCCAAATATCAGGAGGGGATCTCAAATATTAGGAGGGAACCTCAGACACCAGGAGGAGACCCCGAAACACCACACGGGGACCTCAAAAACCACGAGGGGACCCCAAATACCACAAGGGGACCCCAAATACCACAAGGGGACCTCAAATACCACGAGGAGACCCCAAAATACCACGAGGAGACCCCAAAACACCAAGGGGGTGGCCCCAAAACACCAAGGGGGTGGCCCCAAAACACCAAGGGGGGGCCTTCAGAGTCCCTGGAGACACCTCCAAGGTGGCCAGAAGAGCTCGGAACGTCCCTGAAGCTCCAGGGAGGACCTTTTAAAGCGGCCGGGGGAGGGGTTTTTTTGGGGGAGGATCCCCTTTTTTTGGGGCGATCTCGACCCTTCTTCTCCAACCCCTCCAGAAAGATTGGTTCGCCAAGAGGAAGAAGTTCAAGAGGCCTCCTCAGCGGCTTTTCGACGCCGAGAAGATCCGGTGAGTTGGAGGGGGGACCCCAAAAGGGACCTCAGGGGGTCAACGAGTCACCCCAGAAACCCAAACCCATCCTAACAACCACGGGACCTTCTTGGGTTCCCCTCCTGGGTTCCCCTCTTGGGTTCCCCTCTTGGGTTCACCCCTTGGTTTCCCCTCTTGGTTTCCCCTCTTGGTTTCCCCTCTTGGTTTCCCCTCTTGGTTTCACCTCTTGGGTTCCCCTCTTGGGTTCCCCTCTTGGGTTCACCCCTTGGGTTCTCCTCTTGGTTTCACCTCCTGGGTTCCCCTCTTGGTTTCACCTTTTGGGTTCCCCTCTTGAGTTCCCCTCCTGGGTTCACCCCTTGGGTTCTCCTCTTGGTTTCACCTCTTGGGTTCCCCTCTTGGGTTCCCCTCTTGGGTTCCCCTCCTGGGTTCCCCTCTTGGGTTCCCCTCCTGGGTTCCCCTCTTGGGTTCACCCCTTGGGTTCACGCTTTGGGTTGACTCTTTGGGTTCACCTCCTGGTTTCACCTCCTGGTTTCACCTCTTGGTTTCACCTCTTGGTTTCCCCTCTTGGTGACCCCGATGGTCCCACCGCCAGGTCCTTGGGTGGAGACGTGGCGTCCGACGGCGACTTCTTGATCTTCGAGGGCAACCGCTACAGCCGCAAGGGCTTCCTCTTCAAGAGCTTCGCCATGTCGGCCGTGGTGAGCCCCGAGACCAACCCGGGGGGGACCCCCAAACCCACCTCTGACCACCTGGGGCGGGCAGGGACACCACCCTGGGGGCCTTCGGGGACCTTCTGGGGAAGTTCTGGGACCGCTGGGGACCTTTTGGGATCTTCTGGGGCCTTCTGGGGACCTTTGGGGACCTTCAGGGACCTTTGGGGACCTTCAGGGACCTTCTGGGGACCTTTGGGGCCCTTCGAGGATCATTGGGGACCTTCTGGGGATGTTCTGGGGACCTTCAGGGACCTTCTGGGGACCTTTGGGGCCCTTCGAGGATCATTGGGGACCTTCTGGGGATGTTCTGGGGACCTTCAGGGACCTTCTGGGGACCTTTGGGGCCCTTCGAGGATCATTGGGGACCTTCTGGGGATGTTCTGGGGACCTTCAGGGACCTTCTGGGGACCTTTGGGGCCCTTCGAGGATCATTGGGGACCTTCTGGGGATGTTCTGGGGACCTTCAGGGACGTTTTGGGATCCTCTGAGGATCTTCTGGGACCTTTGGGAGCCTCCTGGGGATGTTCTGGGGACCTTCTGGGGCCTTTGGGGACCTTCAGGGACCTTTGGGGATCATTGGGGACCTTCTGGGCACCTTTGGGGGATGATCTGGGGACCTTCAGGGACCTTTTGGGACCTTCGGAGATCTTTGGGGACCTTCAGGGACTTTCTGGGACCTTCTGGGGACCTTTGGGGACCTTCTGGGGATGTTCTGAGACCTTCTGGAACCTTCTGGGCCCTCCTGGGTTGTTTTTTTGGCAGATCACGGAGGGGGTGAAGCCGACGCTGTCGGAGCTGGAGAAGTTCGAGGACCAACCCGAAGGCATCGACCTGGAGGTGGTGACGGAGAGCACAGGTGAGAACCCGAGGAGACCACGTCCTCCTCCACCCCAAACCTTCCTCCTCGGCCTTCTCCTGCCGCTCCCACCGCCCGACCTTGGTCCTCCTCCGCAGGGAAGGAGCGGGAGCACAACTTCCAACCCGGGGACAACGTGGAGGTCTGCGAGGGGGAGCTCATCAACCTCCAGGGCAAGATCCTCAGCGTCGACGGCAACAAGATCACCATCATGCCCAAGCACGAAGACCTCAAGGTCCTCCAAGCCCCCTCAGATGCCACCACCACCATCTCCTGGTGGCCCCAATGCCCCAACCACCATCTCCTGGTGGCCCCGATGCCCCAACCACCATCTCCTGGTGGCCTCGATGCCCCAACCACCATCTCCTGGTGACCCCGATGCCCCAACCACCATCTCCTGGTGGCCTCAGTGTCACCACCACCATCTCCTGGTGACCCTCAACCAAGCAACGCTTCACGGTTGGGTTTTTACCTCCCTCTTCTCCCAGGACATGTTGGAGTTCCCCGCCCAGGAGCTGAGGAAGTACTTCAAGATGGGCGACCACGTGAAGGTGATCGCCGGGCGCTTCGAGGGGGACACCGGCCTCATCGTGCGCGTCGAGGAGAACTTCGTCATCCTCTTCTCAGACCTCACCATGCACGAGGTGAGGGAGACAGGGAAGGGGACCCAAAACCCACCCCGAGAAGAAGCGGGTGGTTCTCAACTCTTGGGTGGTGGCTTCTCAGCAACTTTCCTCACCCAAGAAGAATCAGTTGGTTCTCAGCTCTTGGGTGGTGGCTTCTTGTTGACGTTCCTCACCCAAGAACCAGTTGGTTGGTTCTCAGCTCTTGGGTGGTTTCATCTCGTTGATGTTTCTCACCCAAGAAGAACCTGTTGATTGTGAACTCCTGGGTGGTGGCTTCTCATCAATGTTCCTCACCCAAGAACTGGTTGGTTGGTTCTCAGCTCTTGGGTGGTGGCTTCTCCTTGATGTTCCTCACCCAAGAACTGGTTGGTTGGTTCTCAACTCTTGGGTGGTGGCTTCTCCTTGATGTTCTTCACCCAAGAACTGGTTGGTTGGTTCTCAACTCTTGGGTGGTTGCATCTCATCGACGTTCCTCACCCAAGAACCAGTTGGTTGGTTCTCAACTCTTGGCTGATGCCTTCTTGTTGACATTCCTCACCCAAGAAGAGCCAGTTGGTTGGTTGTCAACTCTTGGGTGGTGGCTTGTCGTTGACGTTCCTCACTCAAGAGCTGGTTGGTGGGTTCTTAACTTTTGGGTGGTGGCTTCTCCTTGATGTTCCTCACCCAAGAAGAACCAGTTGGTTCTCAACTCTTGGATGGTGACATCTCATCAACGTTCCTCACCCAAGAAGAACCAGTTGGTTCTCAGCTCTTGGCTTCTCATCCATGTTCTTCCCCCGCAGCTCAAGGTCCTGCCCCGGGACCTTCAGCTCTGCTCGGAGACGGCGTCGGGCGTGGACGTGGGCGGCCAACACGAGTGGGGGGAGCTGGTGCAGCTGGACCCCCAGACCGTGGGGGTCATCGTGCGCCTGGAGAGGGAGACCTTCCAGGTGAGCCCCCCAGCTCCTGGGCACAACCCTGAGGAGACATCTCGGGGTTCCCCAACCTCCTCCTGTGACCCATTGAGGTTCCCCAACCTCCTCCTTTGCCCCGTTGAGGTTCCCCAAGCTCCTCCTTTGGCCCGTTGAGGTTCCCCAACCTCCTCCTTTGCCCCGTTGAGGTTCCCCAACCTCCTCCTTTGTCCTGTTGAGGTTCCCCAACCTCCTCCTTTGCCCCATTGAGGTTCCCCAACCTCCTCCTTTGCCCCGTTGAGGTTCCCCAACCTCCTCCTTTGCCCCGTTGAGGTTCCCCAACCTCCTCCTTTGCCCTTTTGAGGTTCCCCAACCTCCTCTCGCGTCCCGTTGAGGTTCACCAACCTCCTCCTTTGCCCTTTTGAGGTTCCCCAACCTCCTCCTTTGCCCTTTTGAGGTTCCCCAACCTCCTCCTTTGCCGCGTTGAGGTTCCCCAACCTCCTCCTTTGCCCCGTTGAGGTTCCCCAACCTCCTCCTTTGCCCCGTTGAGGTTCCCCAAGCTCCTCCTTCGCCCTTTTGAGGTTCCCCAACCTCCTTTTTTGCCCCGTTGAGGTTCCCCAACCTCCTCCCGTGTACCCTTGAGGTTCCCCAACCTCCTCCTTTGCCCTGTTGGGGTTCCCCAACCTCCTCCTTTGCCCCGTTGAGGTTCCCCAACCTCCTCCCTTGCCCCCTTGAGGTTCCCCATCCCTGGGGGGCTCCCCGAGTTCACCCAGCGTCCCCCCCTCTCCGCGCCGGCAGGTGCTGAACATGTACGGGAAGGTGGTGACGGTTCGGCACCAGGCGGTGACCCGCAAGAAGGACAATCGCTTCGCCGTCGCCCTCGACTCCGAGCAGAACAACATCCACGTCAAGGACATCGTCAAAGTCATCGACGGGCCCCACTCGGTACTGGGGGGGGGAAATGAGGTCCCCTCTTGGTCCTTTTCGGGTCCTCTCAGTCTTTTTTGGGGGTCCTCTTGGTCTTTTTGGGCCCCCTTGGTCTTTTTTAGGCCCCTTTTGGGGTCCCTTCTGGGTCTTTTTGGGGTCCCCTGTTTTTTGGAATTCCCCTCTTTTTGGGATCTCTGCTTTTTTGGGGACCTTCTTGGTCCTTTTGGGGCTCCTCTTGGTCTTTCTGGGATCCTCTCTTTTTGGGGTCCCCTCTTTTTGGGGTCCCCTCTTTTTGAGGACCCTCTCAATCCTTTCTGGGCTCCTCTTGGTCTTTTTAGGGCCCTTCTTGGTCCTTTTTGGGTTCTCTCTTTTTGGGTTCCCTCTTTTTGGGGTCTCCTCTTTTTGGGGGACCTTCTTGGTCCTTTTTGGGCCCCTCTTGGTCTTTTTGGGGACCTTCTTGGTGTTTTTAGGGCCCCTTTTGGTCCTTTTTGGGCTCCTCTTGGTCTTTTTTGGGTCCTCTTGGTCCTTTCGGGGTCCCTTCCTGGTCTTTTTTGGGCCCCTCTTGGCCCTTTTGAGACCCCTCTTGGTGTTTTTGGGGCCCCTTCTTGGTCCTTTTTGGGCTCGTCTTAGTCTTTTTTGGGTCCTCTTGGTCTTTTTGGGGTCCCTTCTTTTCGGGGTCCTTTTGGGGTCCCCTCCTGGTCTTTTTTGGGCCCCTCTTGGTCCTTTTTGGGCCCCTCTTGGTCTTTTTGGGGGTCCCTTCTTGGTCTTTTTGGGGTCCCCTATTTTTGGAATTCCCCTCTTTTTGGCTCCTTCTTTTCGGGGCCCCTTTTGGTCCTTTTGGGGTCCCCTCTTGGTCTTTTTTGGGCCCCTTTTGGGGTCCCCTTGATCTTTTTGGGGTCCCCCCTTGATCTTTTTTGGGCCCCTTTTGGTCGTTTTGGGGTCCCCTCTTTTTGGGGCCCCTTTTGGTCCTTTTGGGGGGTCCCCTCTTGATCTTTTCTCGGCGCTTCGAGGCTCCTCTCGATCTTTTTGGGGCTCCCCTCTTGCGTTTCTCCTCCTTTCCTCCCACTTTTTTTGGGGGGTTCTCGGCGCCGCTTTTCGAGTTCCCCCGACTCTTTGCACCCCAAATTTTTCACCCCCTACCCCCCCAAAAATTTCCCCGCAGGGTCGGGAGGGGGAAATCCGGCACCTTTTCCGCGGCTTCGCTTTCCTGCACTGCAAGAAGCTGGTGGAGAACGGGGGGATGTTCGTCTGCAAGACCCGGCACCTCGTCCTGGCCGGGGGATCCAAGGTACCCCCCCGGGGGCACCCCAAAAATCACACCCTGGGGGGGAAACGCCTCCTGGGGGACCCCAAAATTTATCCTTAGGGGTGAAAATGGCTCCTGGAGGACCCCAAATTTTATCCTGGGGGGAGAAATGGGTCCTGGGGGACCCTAAATTTTATCCTTGGAGGGGAAAATGGCTCCTGGGGGACCCCAAATTTTATCCTTGGGGGGGAAAATAGGTCCTGGAGGACCCCAAATTTTATCCTGGGGGGAGNGGGTTTTTTCCCAAAATTTTGGGTTTTTTCCCCAGAATTTTGGGGGTTTTTCCCAAAATGTTGGGGTTTTTCCCCAGAATTTTGGGGATTTTCCCAAAAATTCTGGTTTTTTTCCCAAACTTTTGGGGGTTTTCCCCAATTTTTGATTTTTTTCCCCCGAATTTTGGGGGTTTTCCCAAAATTTGGGGGGTTTTCCCCCAAATTTTGGGGGTTTTCCCAAAATTTGGGGGGTTTTCCCCCAAATTTTGGGGTTTTTCCCCAAAATATTGCATTTCTTCCCCGAATTTTGGGGGTTTTCCACCCAAAATTTGTTTTTTCCCCCAAATTTTGGGTTTTTCCCCCCAAATTTTGTTTTTTCCCCCAGATTTTGGGTTTTCTTCCCAAAATTCTGGTTTTCTTCCCCAAAATTTTGGGGTTTTCCCTAAAATTTTCATTTTTTCCCAAAATTTTGGGTTTTTTCCCCACAATTTTGAGTTTTTCCCCAAAATTCAGGGGTTTTTCCCCCAAATTTTGGGTTTTTTCCCCAAATTTTCTATTTTTCCCCAAACTGTTGAGTTCTTTCCCCCAAATCTCCTCTTTGCCTCGCCCCGACAGGTCAACGCGGAGGATTCGGCGGCGCCGGGATGAGCCGCGGGCGAGGGCGACGCGATAACGACCTGATCGGCCAAACCGTTCGCATCTCCCAAGGGCCCTACAAAGGTTTCCTTACTGGGGGGGGGAGGTTTCCCTCCAAACTGGGAGGCGCTGGGAGGCACTGGGAGGGTCCCCGACGCCCCCGCTCCGCTCCCTCGCCGCAGGCTACATCGGGGTGGTGAAGGACGCCACGGAGTCGACGGCGCGAGTGGAGCTGCACTCCACCTGCCAGACCATCTCCGTGGATCGCCAGCGCCTCACCACCGTGTCAGTGCCGCCGCTGGGAGGGACTGGGAGGCACTGGGAGGGACTGGGAGGCACTGGGAGGGCGCTCGGTTGGTCAAGGTGGTCCTTGGATACGTCGAGATGGTCGTTGGAGGCCCTCGGATGGGTCCAGTTGGGT
>WEIS01030884.1:0-11351 GCA_013389965.1 Todus mexicanus | reverse complement strand
GGGGTTTTTTTAAAAAATAATTTATCCTTTTAATTGCCACCAACAATTAACTCCTGCTCTGCATCTCCAACCTGATGCCTTTGCCTCTCCAGCCCTTACAAGGGGCTGCACCAAGGGGTGGTGATGGGCATGGGGTAGCAAGAAGGTAAATAGGGGCTACTTAAGTGGTGATGAGCAATAGCTACTCTGTAGCTGTGTCTTCTCATCCTGGCTCAGAGAGGAGGTGGGTTTTTGAGGAGTAGAATTAAGTGCTCAGAGCCAACCGGTGTGAAAACCCCACCCTATGGCAACAGGTTTACTCTGGATCATTAAGCCAGCTATGCAGGTGGGTAAACTGAGGCACAAAAGGGTTAATGTTCTCTAGTGGGAGAGGACTAGGGAGAAGAGGAACTCTATTCTGAAACAGCTGGGGGAACTGAGGAGAGAGAAAGGGAAGGGAAAGGAAAGGAAAGGAAAGGAAAGGAAAGGAAAGGAAAGGAAAGGAAAGGAAGGGAAAGGCAAGGCAAGGAAAGGAGAGGAAAGGAGAGGAGAGGAGAGGAAATGAAAGGAAATGAAAGGAAAGGAAAGGAGAGGAGAGGAGAGGAAATGAAAGGAGAGGAAAGGAGAGGAGAGGAAAGGAGAGGAGAGGAAAGGAAAGGAAAGATAGAAGGAGAAAAAAAGCAAGAAAAAGAAAAAATGAAAGACAAAAAGAGAAAAGAGGTGAGAATAAGGAGGAAAAAGTGAAGAAGGTGAGGAAGCCCCCCTGAAGCTCCTGCAGCGTGCAGGTGCTGGAAAGCTGTGGTCCCCCTCTCCTGTGCTGAATCTTGCACCAACCACCTGTGTCTAAGCACATTCCCACCCCTAGAGAAGGGCTGGCTACCCTGCCCACCCTAAACCCAAGCCTGGCAGCTGTCAGAGGGGCTGGCTGGCCAAGCTGCTGCCGTAGCTGGGGAAGCGTTGGCTTGGCTCGGCCACTGCCCACGCGGAGCAGCCGGGAGAGGGTGGCAGGTGAGCGAGGCACGCTCATTGCTACAACAGATGGGAGAGGCATGACATTACATGGCAGGGCTATTATTTACTGAGCGCTCGTGTTTGTCATGGCTGAAGATGACATCTTATTAAGGAGTCATGACACTGGGGGATTTTTTTAAGCCTGAGGGCCAAGAAGGCTAATGAACAGGGATAGCTCCAGGCATAGATGAAGGGTGGTGCCATTTTCAGGTCGCAGGCAAAGCTGACTAATGTTTCACTGACCTGGTTTCTGGGAGATTTCCAGGTTGTGGCACATCTCCCTCCTGCTGTTTAGGGGTGGATGCTTCTTGCTGTGCTAGCTCAGGTAGAAACAGCTATCTCAAGAGATCCTGCTGCAAGGTGGCAAAGCCTGAGGTGCATTGCTGAAATCTCCCACCTGCATCTAGTACCGATGGACAGCCAAACACCAGTACTCCTGCAAACTACAATATGTGGCAAGGAATGGCTTTGGGACAGGTTTCCCCAAATCCCACCTTGCAGGGGGTTAAGAAAAGGGATCTCAGACAGCACCTGCAGTAGCTGGGGGAGCACAGAAATTGGGACCTTGCTGTCAGTGTGGCACTGTCACCCTGTGTGATGCCTGTCGGGACAGGCACCCAAGGTGGGGTTGTCTGGTTCATTTTGTCTCCCCTCAGGCTGCCCCAGCACCGTCTCAACAAGCCTTGCCCTTCTTCGTCTGAAACAAGAGCCGTGTCCCTGCAGCTCCCATGTGCCGGCTCCTTATCGCTGACCTGCTCTGTCAGTGTGGATGCTTGACTAATGTTCCCTTGTAAAATGTTGTGTTAAGCACATTCCAGCAGCTGACATTAAATACTTGGGCCAGGGCAGCGCTCACCCTCCGGCGGACGGAGCTCTGAGCCAGCCCAGCCACACGCCCAATGCTGCCGCAGCCAAAACATTTGCTATTTTCTGCCCCATCTCCACCTCTCCCCTGCCCTCTCTCCAGCAAAGGCAGCGTGGGCAGGAGGGGGAAGGAGGCAGTGGGCAGGACTACGGCTATCTGGCAGATGAAATAATAATTACCCTAGCCACCTCCCGGCCTCCCTTGCATTCCTCTGTGCTAACAGCTCGGCTTATTTTGTTTTCATCCACAAATATTGACTCGCTGGGTTCTTTTCACCTCGTGCCTATTAAAAAGGCATTGCTCATAGTTTTGTTATTGAATTTGTTCTGCAGCTGCGAGAAGCGTCCAGCAGCTTCAAGGAATTCACCCGCGCTGCCGCTAGCGTGGGCCCTGAGGGCTGTGAGCCCTCAGTACCCCCCGAATCTGCTTCGCCTGCTGCTGTTTAAGGGACAGGACCTGGGGCTGGCTCAGAGAGAGCCAGACGACACCCTCAGAGATCAAGGTGGTCCTGAAGGATGTCTGCTCTTGGGAGGTGCCGCTTTGCTGCTCCGTGCCTCAGTCTCCCTGCTCAGCTTGGTGATTCCTGACCATTTTTGTAATGTGCTGTGGTCGTGAAAAGACGTGCGATTGAACAGTCTGACCTTTCGCTGCTGCAACTTGTCCTTTTATACTCAGTTCAGCTTGAAAATGTGGGAGTTGTTTCCAGATGGCTTAACCTGGCTGGGCAATAACCAGAAAAATAAACCCGTTCATTTCACACTGAGCTGAATTATCTGGGTAATTAATGAGCGTGACAGCAATGCTCACACAACCCCAACCCAGAGAGCTTGGGATCGTGGTTGTGGTGGGGGGTGGATGCCTCTCCCCGACCCGGGGAGTATTTAGGGTGGAGGAGGGGGATGTGAAATCTCTCCTTGCTTTCCCCACAGCGTTCTGCCGAGGGCAGGGGCAGCAAAACAGCAGCCTGCTCGTGAGGAAACCCCCGGTTTCGGCAGCTGTGCTCAGCTTTGGCTTCTCTCCCAGAATAAAATCGACAGGCACCACATTCCCGGGGACTCTCCTCTATCCCTAGCCATCTCTCCAGGGGAAATCCCAAGGATGCCAGTGCTCAGTCAGCTGATTCTACCTGATTCCCAGATCCCAAGATGGGTTCACAGTAGGGAATTGGGACAGGTGAGGTAGGCTGCAGTGTCAGTGGGCACCTAGAAATGGGTGTCCTTATTGAAACCTCTCCCTGTCCACTGTGAAGTGCCCTGATGCCTTTTTCTGCATTGGAGGTCTGACAGACGCCCATTCCTGTGGGTGGGCTGGGTTGTGGGCAGCCTTGGGATCCTCTGTGTGCACATCTCCTCCAGCTTCTGGGGGAGGGAAGGAGCCAGGGTGGCAGCTCTCCGGGATGAGGTCTGCACACATAACGGGTGGCTGGGCTGGCTCTCCTCCTCCCAGCTGGTCTTGCTCATCCACAGCACAACTGAGCAGCAAATCTCCAGAAAAGGACTTTCCCTGCTCATCTGGTGGACCGACCTTTCCTGTCCTCCAACAGGCCCCTCGGCTCAGCTTCTTCACCCTTCTAACCTCCCTCCAGATGTTTTTTTAATATCCCCCTGCATGAAAAGAGCCAGCAGGTGAAATCCCAGTTTGCACTCCAGCAATTGCCATCAAGCAAGAGTGGGGGCTGCTGCTGTTACTGACATCAGGAAGAACTGTCACCGCTTTGGTGGTGAGGTGCTCTTTCAGAGAGAGAGGGATGGGCACAGCCACACCTGCTGCTGCTGCTGTGCCCTGCTCAACCTTCCCACTCACGGGGCTGCTGCCTTGGCATGGGGATAGTAATTTGTAGCAAGAGATGTTTAACCCTGCAGAGGAGCATATCTAAGACTCAGGACATGGTGGTGGGCTCAGTGAAGGGAGAGGTCTATGTTGAGGGGGTCAGCTGAGACACATCAGGGACAGCCGCAAAGTCACGGGGGTAGACGTGATCCCGAATGCCCCACATCAAGCAGGTTGTCTCCCACCTCGTGACCAGCCTGCAAAAAATAACGTGGCTGCCTGCTTCTCCCAGCGCCTGCTCACAGACAGCAAATGTCAGTGTTGCCATGCCCAAGTGTTTATTTTGGCAACAGCCAGGAGGCCTGGCCAGCAGGCACAGGGGGACAGGGCAAGGTGGATTAGCTGCCCAGCAGCACCTCCTACCATGCCACCAAGGATGCGGTGTGGTCAGCAGGCACTTTTCTCCTGACTTCAGGCTGCGCCACATCAGTCCATTGTAAATACGGATTGGCTCCAGGGAGGGCATCACGCTGGTCCCCAACAGCAGCTGAAATCTGGAGGAGAACAAGGACCTGCCTGTGGGTACCGCTGAACCCCAGGGTGATCGGGGCATTGGCTCTCGCTGATGCCTGGAGTCATTCCAGGAATAGCAGCCCCGCGTCCCTGTCACAGGGGTGGGAAGAAAATCACCGCCAAGGAGTGTCTTGTTCTTCTGACCTTTGCTCTCCAAATATTTAGGATCCCACAGAGCTCAGTCACAGACCTCCTTCGGCTTCAGCATGATGCCATTTGCCTCCTGTCTCAGCTGTCCTCAGTAATTCATCTCCAGCTTGCTGNTCAGAGACCATCGAGCCTGCCATTCAGAAGTCCCTTTGCTGATAGTTGCCAGGTGCTGCGGAGAGCAAAACCCCCCAACGGCACTGTGCTCAGCTTTATGATGAGCTAAAAGGATATGGTGTTTCACAGGCAAGAATTTTCTCTTCAAGACCTTTTAAATAAATTTTTATGAAAGTGTATTAACACTTTTAATATATCGACATCTTCATTTTTTAAAAGAAGTTACAGGTGATTTTTCACTATGCTGTTTGAAATCCTGATAGCAATACTTTCATTGGCCAGACACTACATTTTCTTACCAAAAAACCTTACTTCTGATGGTTTCCAAAAATAACAGTAATTTTAACTAAAAGTACTGATGAAAAATCACAGAAAAGGTGCTGGTTTCAAAGCACGTGAAATGGGAAAAAAATGGATTTTTTTTTTTTTTAAGATAGATTTGTTTCCATTTCCAATCAACTTTTGATCATCCAATAATGATGTTTTCTTGAGAGAAAAGAAACTCCAAGTGGCTTACATTATGGCTTAGATTTTCAGATGATGCAAGTCAGCTCATCTCCGCAGGGGCTGGCACTGTGTTGCACAGAGGGAGAATTTAGCCCTGTATGTTTATGTGGAGTCTTTATACCCCTCCATCTGCTGCTGAAACCAGTAGCAGCACTCCCGCTTAGACCAACAGGGCTGCGATTGAATGGTGTAGAGCAAGAAACCCTATGGAGATAGTGAAAAAATCATAAGCAAATGAAAAATGGAAGTTGAAAGGTGAGGTTTGATGAGGGGAAGTGACTCATGGCTTGGGAATGAGGGATGGGGTCTTGGGGAGGTTGGCAGCTTGAGCTCCAGTGACCCCCGACTGTGAGGAGGTGTGGGGAGGACAGAGGAGAGGCCAAGCATGGAGCAATGAAATGAACGGTCGAGCCCAGTGAGAGCTGTGAAAACCTGGAAGACAAGCCCATGGCGGTCATGCAGAAAGGGGAGTAATATCCAGCATTTCCAGACTGTCTGTGCTGGTTATCATTCTCTTGGCTTTGACTGGGGGCTGTGTGAGACACGACGAAGTAGAGACCTGAGGGAAATCAGTAAAGCTGATGCATCTACAGAAATAGTTTAAAGCCACATTCACGTTTCTGACTCCACATCTGCTGTACTGTGTAGGGAAATGCAATGGTATTTCCTAAGCCACTGCAGCATAAAGAAATGGGGTAGTATGTTTGAAATAGTTTGAATGTCCTCAAATGAACCCTCTGGTCTTCTCCTGCAAGAGAGAAGCCAGGGCTGAGTGAGGTGAGGAAGGATGTACGGATTTTGCAGCGGCACACACGTACCACATTAAACAATGAAAAGGTGGGGCTGAGTCAGGGGACTGGTTCTCTTCCCACCACCCTCCAGTAAGTCTGTGTCTGTGTGTGCTGAGACTCGGTGTATTTGCATCTGGTTGTAAAAAAAAGCTGTTTGGATACTGGCTGTGCCTTAGCAAATGGTGCCTGAAACAACATGAAGAAGACCTCATGCCTTTAAAATGGGAGTGGCTCATGATTTGGAGCTGCTTGCAAAGGTGCTGTGGTGGCAGCTGGAGATCAAGCCATGTGCTCGCTCACTGGTTGTCTCTGCCTTTCCTAGTCCCACCTGCCTGCTGCCTGCACTCTCCTTTCCTGCTCCATATGGATCATGGCTCCTGTGGCATCTCCACAGCTCTGAGATCATGCAGAGGGCAAATGCCAACAGGTATCCTTGGCTTCCTTTAGGTCTCCGACACTGAGCTGTTCTTGGCTTCATTAGAGCCTGATTTGCATAGAAAGTAAATAATTGGCTCTAATTAACTTAGGCTGAACACGATCTTCAGAGGGCTGCGATGCTTACTGCTTACAAGGGAGCTGTGGAACAAAGTGGCTTTTTCCAGCATTCTACAGCAGAGGCAACATATATATAATATATATAAATAGTAGATACCTGCTTTGGCAAGTAGATAAAGCTTTTTATTTGATACTGTAATGAAAACAGGTTTTAGCTTTAGCTATAGCACCAGTTGGTGTCATCTAATTTCTGAACATCCCAGATACATCTCCGCTAGTCATTTTTAGGGGCAAAGCAGGTAGGAGAATGCAACAGGAGTCTGGAAATCCTGTTAGTGCCTGAGCTGCCGCGTGTCAGGATGTCCAAAAGATTTAATTTAGGGTATGTTCCCCAAGGGTTATGCAGGAAAACCTCAAGGAGGTGGAGGTAAAGGAGTCTCCTTTGATCTCTTTGTCCTTCCACCTTCATATCTGACCATTGCTTCTGGGGACAAAGGAGGCAGAACCCTTTCATTTGGAACATGGAATTATTAGGTGAGCTACTGCAACATGGAGACACTGTACTTCCCAGTTCCTAGCACAGATGCCAAAAGGCACATCTTTTAATGATCCCTTCTGGGTGGAAAGCCCCAGAAATACCACACAGAGCCTACTAAAGCCCTGGCTGGGCTTCAGCTGCCATGGAGCAGTTTCCATCCTTGCATCCAGAAGGCTTGTGGCCAACCTAGTTTAAACTCAACATGTGGCAGAGCTCAGCGTGGAGGGGAGAGTCAGTCAAGGTATGCTCGATGCTTACCATCTCTTCTGATAAAACTGCAGCACTCAAGAACTAAAACTGTGCTTTTGCAGTCTGTAACAGGGGAATTTATCTCCTACTTTCCTAGGCCAGCTCTTGGAAGAGGCTCAGCAGAAGTTTTAGTGTGGATTCTACTGGGCATAATACTGCAGACTTTAATTGTTGTAAGAGTTGGCTTGGAGTCCTCTATTTCTTGAATGCTGTTGAGACAAACATCCTGGCCAAGGAATGAGCCCAGGCACCCCCTGACTTGGAGGCAGTAACTTGGGCCAAGTATTGCTGTGAAGCACTGAACAGTGCTCCAGCATCCAGCCTGGCTTTACTGTTAGCGCAGAAAGCAGTTGGTGCCATTGGATTGGACTGTGCACTGAAAGAAGATCATTTAAGGAACCCAAATCTTGCAGAGCAGTGCTGAGACAGAGCCAGGGCAGCA
The DNA here is from genome assembly GCA_013389965.1 of Todus mexicanus. Lineage (NCBI taxonomy): Eukaryota > Metazoa > Chordata > Aves > Coraciiformes > Todidae > Todus > Todus mexicanus. The sequence goes on along the minus strand of WEIS01030884.1, from coordinate 3,867 downwards.
ATGCCCCTGATGCTGTCTCTGTCACAGCTTGGTGGTTACCCCTGTGTGTCAGCCCCGCCCTGGCACAATCCCTGCCCACAGGTGCTTCTCATAACCAGCTCCTCCCCTCTTCACCCTCTGGCAGAAGGTGCTGAGCCTGGGGAGAGGAAGGAGGTATGTGTCTTGTGTGGAGGGGAAGACCAGGAAAGGTTGTGTTTCTGGCAAGCCCTGTACAAGCTTTTCTTCTGCTTGTCCCCCAATTAGGCAGCAATCCTGCTCTGCTGCTTGGAAAATAATCCCTGTGATACTCTCCAGTGATGGATTTGTTGGTGGTAAAACTAAAGGAGGCTTTGGGCTTAGGGATCCTGACCTTGGCTCTAGCTCTTCTGAGGCTGTGAATGCAAGCTGGTGTTTTAGCTGGAAAGTAGATCTTTTTGAGTTAGCATGTAACAATAAATGAGCTTAGTGTTGGTTTGTTATACCTCTGTTAGAAGGGTTTTAAACGTGGAGCCCTGATTTCAGGGAGAGCCAGGTTAATACTGAGGAAGGAAGCTGGCTGGAGGTTTTTTTTGTAAAAATTGTTTTAGAAAAATGTGAGTTTTTTGTGGGAGGAAAAAATGTTTTACTTGCTTTTTGAAGATTTTTTAAATGAAAATTTTAAAAAAAAGAAGCATGAGCTGATCTTCTTGTGTGTATCTGGTATATCCTCCTTTTCCATACTGAAATGGTAGGGGAAAGATAAAGACATGGGGAGAGAAGGGGGGGAAAAAAGATATAAAAAGTTTAGCCCCTCTCCCATAGTCTTTTTGATAAAAGTATCTATAAAGCAGTTTTTAGAGAGTCAACGTTTTTCTTTCCTCAATTATATGGGATAGAAGGAGTTGTGTTGTGGTGGAACGAGCCTTTCACTTTTTAAAACCAGCTTTGGCAAAATATCTGTAGTTTAACTAGAGGGTCTTAAATCACATTCATCTTGCATGCTCCAAAGTCCTTTATTAAACAGAGCACCAAGTTGCTGAAGAGATGTTATGGTTGGGGTTTTTGTTGTTGTTGTTGTGTTTTTGTTTTTTTTCCGATGATTCTCCAAACCTGTCTGTACTGTAAGTCCATGGTGAAAAAAATGTAGTTTGGATAAAGCATGAAAAAATAAGTACTGTGAAGGGGGTTAATTTGTCTCTCCCCTTGGAGAAGGAAGACTCTCGTGACTCAGTTGTTACAGTGTCAGCTAGAACTGATTTGCAAATGGTCTACAACTCTAGCATGAGCCTATTGCTGTTCCAAGAGTTTATCCCATAATTTTATCTTTTTTGCTGCGTTATTGCTCAGGGGTATGGCCAGGTGCCAGCAATATGACAGCAAGGGTTGAGCACTGCCAGCAGATCCATTTTGGGGCTTACTTACAAATACCCCAGGTGAAAACTGTTAGCTAACGAAGTCTGCCAACCTTCATCTCCAGGAGGAAACTCCACCTGGGATGTAATTTGAGAAAGGGAAGAACCTGCCCTGGATTCTTCTACCCATTTGCTAGGAGATGTTGGCTGCAGCTTTTAAGCCTCCTTTACTAGGGAAGTCCATGTACCCTCCAGGACTTGCTTTAGAAATATGTTAGTGACTCATAGAATTGAATGGTTGGGGATCCATAGGAAGAGGAATATCTCGGATAGCTTGTGATGGGTCACTGCTTTGCCTTCTGCCCAGGTTCCCTGGAGTGCCAGCAGCTGGAATTGGTGATCAATCAGGCCAGCAGTGCCTGGTTGTAAACTCTCACCTCTCACAGGGCCATGCTTTATTCCAAAAGAAGAGAAGGAGCCCCACCAGCTATGCCAGGCAGCCAGCTTATCCTCTTGTGTGCGTCCATCTGCCTTGGCTCACAGGTAAGAAGTGTTTACTATTCTTGGAGAGATGAGTCTAAAGGTGAAGCTGATTGTTGTCAGATATTTATTGTTACTGCTTTGTTGTACTCATTTGGAGCTTATAACAGTTTTCCCTTGTGTATATCTGTCACCAGCTTTCCTGTGGCATTACAAAGATTAATTCTAAGTTTTTTGTGATGATGCTTGTCCCTGTCTGGTGAACAGGGCTCCTCTTCCAGGTTTGAGGACTGGGATTTGACACAGGTGAAAGTTACTTTTTTTATATTGTTAAATGAAAGGTTAAAAATTTGTTTTGATATGTCTTTTGTGTTCAAAAAAACCCCCCTTATAGGAATGTAGTGGGTTTTTTTCTGCAAAGAAATGTTACTTTGTTTTGTTACATTGCATTTGGAAGCCTTCTGAAGATAAGAGAGCGCATGTATTTTTGTTGTCCCATGCAGCAATGCAGGCTGGTGCATAGGAAAAGGTGACCTACAGAATCTGGGGTTTAATGATGTACGAACCTACTGAGCAACATACATGGGTCTGTGGTTTGCTTGTGATGATCCAGGGTGGCATGAGCTTTGCTTCATAGTAAGTGAAACTGCTTTTGAAGTCTGTTTTTTCTGTTGTTCTTATCCAGCTGTGTTGTTTTAGGACAGGTGGGGTGACTTGTTACAGGTGTTTCTCAGGGGGTGGTGAATGAGTAGGGAAGTAGATTTGGGATAGCTGGGAGTGTAATCAAAAATTAATTAAACAAACCTGGTCTTCTGACTCTGTGAAACTGTGTTGAAAATATTTCTTTTCCTTTTGGGAAGGCATGTGTTTGTAGCATCTAGGATTTCTGGGAATTCCTCCTGGGTGAGAGTAGCCATAAGTAGAGCAGAAGCTGGGCTCATCCAATGTGCCTGTCTATGCAGCTCCAGTCTGAGACTTCTCTGGGTGATCCTTGCATCTAGCACAAAGTTTTGGGGCTGAGCAGTACCTAATGGTACAGAAGGAAAATCATCTTGAAACGGAACCTACTAGATGTTGGGGAATCCATCTGCTCCTCTTGCTTGCTTCGTGCTCTCCTGGGGTTTTCTGGTGTATTCTCACTCATTTTATCCAGGTGTCTGGACAAGGCATTGGGTATTATGTCTGATAAGGAAGAGATAGGTCAGTTGGACTCAAGCAGGTCTGGAAGGCATTTGGGGTTGATATTTTAAAGCGGTGGGGTTTTTTGTTTTTGTTTTTGTTTTTGTTTTTTTCCCCCAGGTCATTCATCTCCAAATTCATCTTCAAGAGAACTTCAGATTCAGGTCCAATTTTGGGATGGTTTTGGCGATATTTAAGCCTGAGTAGTATTTTATTCTAAAATAAATAGGCATTTAGTCTTTGTGTGTACCTAGGTTTTATATCAATACAGAGACAGTAATCCTAACAAATCCCTTTTCCTTTAGTTAGCAATTAAAATACAAATGAAAATTCTCACTATGAAGTGAAAAACTTTCTGCAGATATTTTTTAACCCTGCTTTTTCCTCGTGTCTGTTACCTAACTTTGGCACAATTTAAGAGCTTCACTACAACAGCTGAAACCAGATTCTCTAAAATTATGAGTAGTATTTTTGATCTGGTGTAAATTATATGTGTGACTGATATTGAAGTGCTAGAGCGAGGAGATGCATCAGAGGTTGAGTTTTGCTGGGCCAGGTAGCAAAACAGGACATGACTTTTATCAAGGGAATCTCAGTCTCTGGCAATATCATCTCCAGATCCTGGAAGCCAGGGTCCAAATAAAAAGGTGCTTCTTGAGTTTGCTTTGCTTTGATGCAGGAAGGCAGCATTAGATCAGGTATTATGGGGGCTGAGGGGTGGAGGAGGGAGGCTGAGCACCAGTTGGATATGCTTGGCTTTGGAACAGAAGAGCTGAGATAATGCCTTGTATTCAGGCAAGGTGTCTTCTGCTAGGAATGAGATCAGCTGCTTCACAATCTGATGACCAGTTCTCTGATACGTGAGCTCCAGATTGTATCCTAGAAATATGCAGCTTAA
>WEIS01030880.1:4150-23944 GCA_013389965.1 Todus mexicanus | reverse complement strand
ATAATAATAAAATGAAATATACAAAACCAGTATAGAAGCCAGCCCCCCTGGTGGCAATTATGTGACAGTCAGCACTGATGCTGTGGAGCAGGCACTGGAAACATCCCAGGCTGGGCCGAACAGCAGACGGGAACTGTGTTCAGGAGCTGGATTCAGGGACACAAGGATCAGGACTGAAGGCAGAAGTGTCCTCCTTGGATGCCAGCCGTTGGAGAAAAAAAATAGGAAGCAAGAAGCAGGACCAGCCCCTTGGGATCAGGACTTTATACCAAATATGATGTATATGGGTTGGAATACCTTGCTGGTCAATTTAGGGTCACCTATCCTGGCCACTTGTCCCTGCAGGTGCACCCTTCCCTGTCTGCAGTCCCAACGTGGTGGACAAGATCTAGCAGTGACCTTGGTCTGCACGCCAAGCCTTGGTAGTAACTCTAAACATTGCGCGTCATCGCTGCTAGAAGCAGGCGCTGGCTGCGAAAATCTGCCATTAACTTTGGAAGTTAGAAGAGACTGAGCTGAAAAGTAAAATCACTGAAATGTATTGTTCTGTTTCTAACCCAAACCAGGACAGTGCACGCATACAAAGTGTGTATATGCAAAGACATGCACTTCTCAGTCTACGTTGGCTTTTGCTCTTGAGACCTCAAAATACAGACTAACCATTTGAGTCAAAAGGTGGTGGTGAACGTGACAGAGGAAGATGCATTTGAGGCGTAATACAGAACTTCTGGAGAGTTCATAATCCAATGTGCTTAGGCAAAGTGAAGTGTAGGGACGGTAGTCATTTGGTAGAACCCTGCAGGCATGTCAAATTCACCTGGTTTCAACCTCAGTGGTGTCCAAGTCCATTGTAAGGTCAAAAAGTTGTATAGGATTGCCTGATGTTGCAGGGAAAATTACAGAAGTCAAAGATATGCCATCCTCAGTTCCGTGAAGGACAAGTTGTCTTGGCACGGGGAAGAACACTAGGCAGAGTTTGGCCAGCTATTGCAGATGCTTTGCTATTGGTCTTCCCAAAGTGTTCATGTATTTCTGAATCCTTTTTTTTTTTTTCATTTGATGACATTGGGGGTTTTTTAATGATGTCCAAAACTGCTGTATCAGAATTTTCTCAGATCAGAGGAGATAATATATAAAGAAATGCAGAAATATATATTTCTATACCAAGCCAGTATACTCACCTTCAAAGATGACCACTGAAAGATCTCTCCAACCTTTCTTCCCTCCATCATTTGCAACACGTTGTGAAATCATATTGAGAAGAGCAATGTGATAAGCTAAATCCAGTGAGGTCAGACAACAAAAAGCCAAGTCTGATGTCATCTTTACCTGTTTTTCTGTTCAAAGTTCAGCAGCGGCCCAAAAATCTGTATCAGCCACTTTGCAGTAGCACAGGATTCAGCAACACGTTAGAAGAGTTTCTTCTGGAAAGCATCTCTGGGATGTTTTTCAGCAAGGGTGTGTTGTTCTGTTTTTGTAAAGCACTAAAGATGTATTTGATTTAGTCGTGTGACTTGACTGGCTTTGTCCAAAGTTATAGTGGAAGTTACTTTTTTGGATGTTACTCTTTTGTAGTTACTTTTCCGATGCAGGAGATGCACCGGTGTCCTCCCCTTCTGTACTGCCACAACGACAACAAAAAAACCCAGACAAAAACCTATCACTGCCACCACGTTGGTTTGAAATGAGAAGCTGAGGTCTGTAATGTCAAGATAAGGTATTTTGTCAGCATTTAATTACAGCCCTTTGTTAAATGGGTGCATGCAGAAGTAGCACAGAGCCATTAAATAGTAATGCTGAGTCCTCATCAAGAACTTGTTTATTGGAGCATCAGTCGAAGGAGGCTAAAAATGCCATGTTCACTCCCCTTCTATTTTAGGAGCTCATTATAGCACAAACACCTTTTTCATAACCCGGGCTGATATTTTAGAAAATATCACTGTAGTAAAATTTCCTTTGCGTGTCTACAACTTGTTTCCAAAACTGTTAATTGAGCCTGTGGGGAGAAAGGCTGTCTACATGTAAAACTGCTTCACGGTCTACTTTATTTTCAGATAATCCTTTTATCCAAGGAAATTAAGGCACATTTTATAGCATCCAGCAGTACATTACCAAGCCTACAATGAATGCAATAAGCCTGGTGCACCACCGTGTCCATTTTTCTTAGAACTTCATAGCTATTTATCAAACTTGGGTTTCAATTTATGAGTGAATTTAGTCCTCCTGACACCAAGACGCCACTTTTGACTTTACATCAAGCATAATGCAGGTGAGCTCATGCCAGCATTCACCGCACAGCCCTTCCCATGCGCCTCTCTCCTCGCCTGCAGCACCGGTGATGCATCGTCCTGTGCTCTTCCTGCAAATGCTTTGGCAGGCTCTGAGAAATTAATCACTACAGTTTTGTGGTAGATGCAAACAACAGCTAACGAGAGTCAAACCCAGCTTTGCTAATTAATGTAGCCAAGATGAGTTGTTTAGGGTTTTTTTAAATCTCTGGAGGGGAGGCAGAAGGATGCTTCAAAGAGTTATTTGGATTTTGTAAATCTCTCTGAGCTCTATCTGCTCTGTATAGGCTTGCGAAGGAAGGGACAGCCAGGGGTGCAAGTGTTGGATGGTCAGTGGAAGTCGCCGTTCGGCATTCAGCAGCAGTTCAGATAAAAGCAAGCTTAAAGAATGGGAGGAAATAAACCTGATAATTTAAATTTTTACTGCTGCTGCAAAATTTGTGCTAGTTCTTGTCTCCTAACCTTGAAGAAAGATGTAACAGACAAAGAAAAATAGAATAGACATTAGCAGGGTGAGGAGAGACATGAAAATCCTGTGGGCAAGGAGAGGAGGCAGACATTCCCTGTTCTCATTGCCATTTTTTCCTTTATATGCAAGCCCCTTTTTGCCCTCCTAGCTCCCCAAATAATCCAAATCTTCCCACACAGTCTCCACTACCTCCCAGCCCCTTGGTGAAGGGGAATTGAGAAGCCAGATATTGAAACCAGAAACACATATTTTTATTGCTACGGTGCACAATTTGTTAGTATCTTCTGGTCAAGAGTGCAGCAGGAAGATCAGCCATCGGTACAAACCCGTATGCTTGCAAGGGTTAAAAAGGCGTAGTGCTTCGATGTTTGAAAGGAGAAGAAACGTGTCTTTTAAGGACACAGGCCCACTCGCAAATTTAATTATATTTCCACTTTCAGGCAGCTGTCGAAAACCAGGCAACAGCATTCAGTATTGCACGTCCTCCTCCTGCTCCCTGCTTCCTCAAGGAAGGGGTGGCTTTGAGTGTTGCAGTGCTCTCTCCATCTCCGTGCCTTGAATCACAGCACGATTCTGTTTTCTTTTATCTGAGAGCTGCTACATGACTCGGTTCTACTTCTTCCATTCAAGAGCTGCAGTGGGAAGCCACGGGGGGGTTTTCACTGTGCCCTCATGGCCATGGTGTGCCAGGCCAGTATGAGGTTCATGAGGGAAGGTCCTGTGTGCTTTGTTTGGTCTCCCAGGAGAACATATTTAGTCTGATCGCAGGAAGAGAGAGGAGGTGAGACACGTCCTATTTCTCACAGTCCTACAGTAAGAGTGATGACCTTACATTTGCCAAGGGGAACTGGTCACAAGTCATGTATTTTGTTGATGCAGGAGAACAGGGCTGCAGCGCTACAGATTTACTACCAATGAGAAATGTGTCCGTTCTGCTAACTGCTGATGTCCAAACTGTGGATGCAGACGGGAAAAGAAAGGTTGTTGTTGTGCAGAGAAAAAGAAAAAAAGAGAGACTTCTCCTCTGCTTCAAAGACACAGAAAGCTAAATGAGCTGTTCACATCTTCTCCATTTTCCTCTGGAGAAGTGGTTAAGTTCTTTTATATTTTATTGCCCTCTCCTCCCTTTATTCACAGGGAGAAAAAGAGATAACCAATTAAATATCTGACGTGGAGGAGCTGCAGCCTCTTTGTGCAGAGGTATCTCTGATTCTCACATGCTTATTTTCATATTCAGTTTTCATACGCGGAGCAGATCGCTTGTTAATTGTTAAATGGCTGCTCTGCAATTCAGTTATGGAAATGATTTCCTCTTCAGTGCCACTCGCCCTTGAATTGAGAACAAGAGGTCAACCAAAATTAGATAACTTTTCTTTTAATCTTTTCTCTTTCTAAAAAAAGATATGGTTCAACATGACGCCTGTCAAGAAGACGATGAAGTGCCGTGCGTTAAAGCAGTCTTCATGGCAAGGCTGGTTTGGGGATCAAGTTGGGAGCTGGGATCCTGATCTGTCCTGACTAGACTTTTAAACAGATGAGTCCAGGTGAGGTGCATTGACTGTAGCGTAGAGTTTGCATCTTATTGCCTGCATTCATCTCCGGGATGAATTTTGAAATTGCAGCTTGACTAAAACAAAGTTGTAATACTAGCTGAGGCAAAGAGAGCTGTGTGGGCAGAGCCCATGGCCCCTTGACTTCAGTGGGATTCAGCACAGGCATAACTGTCCTCCCACGCTAATCTCTTTCAGGATTGCACCTACAGTTTCAAGTTTCATTGGGAACCTTTGCTTTTCCCCTTACACAAGGAAAGAGGCTGGAAGAAAGGAAAAAAAAAAGGAGCTATGTATCATGCAGCAGATTTTAGCAAGGACACATTCTGTGTTTTGGGTTTTTTTAAAAAAAAGGCAAAGAAAAATGAAAATCTGTAGCTTCTCCATTTTTTTCAGCAGACAGCTGTATTCTTCTGATGTCTCCCTGCCAGCACATAGCGCTGATATTTCAGTGCATTTGATCCAAAGGTCACTGAAGTCAGTGCAGCGATTCCCACTATCTTTAGTGGGCTTTGCACCACACTTAGCAGGAGTTGCTGTTTTGCTGATAAATCCAAGCACGATGCCTGTCCCGAGGCTTGGGAACAGCAATAGCGGCGCTGTTGGATGGACTGTAAACCAGGCTAGACTGCGAATATGTAGCTGCCCTCTTTTCCGTGGAAGGTTTCTCATGACAAATTGAAAGACGGCAGTTTGCATTATGAAATAAATGAGAAAAAAAGATCAAAAATTAAATAAACCAGGTTTTTTTCCAATCTGTTTTGGTTTTGGTTTTTTTTTTCTCCTTGTAAGTTTGTACATTTGAATTGCTAAAAAGAAACAAGTGTAGTTATTTCGGTCCCGCTGAGAATGTATGTTTGCGGTGGCAATGTAACTCTGAGATGTCCATTTGTCCCCATAAATTCTATTTTCAGATCTTTGCAATGGGTATAGATAAATGCTGTAAAAATAGAAGAAGGGAAAAAAAAAAGCCTGTTTGGCTTGAGCACTTGCCTTGTTACGTTTTTTATGAAGGAGGACCCAGCTGAGCATGTGCTGAACTGCAGGCACATTTTCAAGCCTTTGATAACAGTGTTTTTGTATTTTTAGATGAGCCCTTCTACCCAAATGAGAGTCACTTTTCACTCTTCCATTCAGAGTATTCATGTGCATATTAGTATTTACCATATTTGTGTGTAACTCAGGATTTGCATGATGCACCAGAGACAGAGCGCTGATGTTTTTGTAAGGAGATCATAGAATGGTTTGAGTTGGAAGGGATCTTAAAGATCATTTACTTCCAACCCCTCTGCCATGGCAGGGACACCAGGTTGCTCAAGGCCCCATCCAGCTGGAACACATGCAGGAATGGAGCATTCACAGCTTCCCTGGGCAGCCTGTTCCAGTGTTTCACCACCCTCACAGTGAAGAATTTTCTTCTTATTTCCAATCTAAATCTGCCCTCTTCCAGTTTCAAACCATTACCCCTCGCGTCCTGTGGCTACAAGCTTTTGTAAGAAGTCTCTCCTCAACTTTCTTGTAGGCCCCCTTCAGATACTGATAGGCCTCCATAAGGTCTCCCCAGAAGACGGGGATGCTGCTGGTGGTGTGCGTGGCTTGGAGGCTCTGTTTTGTCAGGCTTTGAGCTCTTCCTCCTCTAGGTGGTAAAATACCCTGGAGCAAATGGATGCCTCCCGTCGCTGTGATGCCATAAACATAGTTGGGAGAGCTGCGCATAAACAGATGCCCTTGAAAAATCACTTTATGAAAAATTCCATTCTGTGGGCACAATGTATTTGCTGTAGCCGGGTTGTGCATAGGTGGGGGAATATAGGGGCTTCTTGAATATGGGACCTTTTGAGGGCATTGCCTGTCAGTGTTCAGAGATGTGAACCAGCAGAGGATTTGCATGGTCTTTACTAACCACTTGAAAAGGTTGCAGCAACCAAAATAAACACCGTTGTACTTTCTGTTCAGCTCTGCCTGTTGAAGTATTTCAGCAACATGCCCTCAAGTCCTCTCATTTGCTCCTCTGTTCCAGGCAATCCAGGCACCTTTTAGACTAGAGGACAAGTACGTGTGGTTCAGAAAGGAACAGAAAATAAGGGTTTAAACATGTCTTATTCCAAAATGCTGATTCAGAGTCATTTTAATCTTCAGTCTCTTATTTGACTAAACCGGGTATGATACTGTCTTAAGACAGACTAGAGTCAAAGAGCCAAGATCTTCTAGCCATTGACATCAACAGGAGCCAGTGTTCTGTGTTGTGGTGGGCAGTAAGGCCATTTGAACTGTCTTAGGGTATTAATTTCCACTCAGCTTTTAGATTTGGTGTAATACTTTTATACAGGACATTAATGGACACTTGAATCCTTTATATAACAGATAAACTAAAACATTAAAGAGCTGCAAGGGAGCAGGAGAGCTCTGTTTTGGGGATGCTAACCAAGTCATTAAGCCTGCAAGCTGATCGTGCTTTCAGCCAGAACATGCCAGGATCCCAAGTCACGCAGCCTCCTAAAGGTCAGGTATTCTCTGCTTAGGTTTTGACTTTATTCTTTGACCGTGAGATTATTTTTAAATGTAGATTACTTAAACTGTGTCTATGTTGTTGATATAAAAGTAACTTTTAACTCCACAGCTCACTCCTGTTTCCCTGCCACTGAATGTTGCAGGAGTGGAGGGAAATGTGCTTGACGCTGATTTGATTAATTAAACAGTTAAGTTAAAAACACAGAAATTTCCTTGTGTAATTAAAAGTTAACTAAATGCACAGTCTGCAAACTCCAGTCTTGGCAATGCCCTGTAACAAAAACATGCCTCAGTGGCATGAAGGATTTAATGTTATAATACAGAACTTTCCAATACATGTAAGAAACTGGTAAATAATAGCACAAAGTAGTTGAAACCTGATTCTGCAAAGGGTTTTTTTATGATACTGAATGATGCTTGATTTTGATTTTTTTTATGATGCTGAAGGTCTCTTACGTTAGATAACAGGGAGATTAAAATGTACTGAATATGAATTCCAAGTCTGATAAATGTTCTCAATAGAGAAGCCAAATTTAGGGAAAAAGCAGAAGATCCTTACAGTAAGGGCTCTCTTTTTCTTAGACTAGACTTATTAGACTGCAATTAAATGCTACGAGATTGGCAAAACAGATTCTAGCCAAGGTATTTGGAGATTAAACATGGATGGAGGAAGCTGTAGACTGCTATTTCAGCTCTGTGGGCAGGCTTAAAAACACCAACCGAACAAAATATGGTGCAAGAAAACAAGTACATCTGTCAAACCAGGGAGAAACAGAAACATGAAGATCAAAGAGGAAGGCAACATTCATAAGTGAAGAAGGATATTTACCCTTTAAGGTCCCTGCAGGGGACTTTCGGAGGGAAGTATATCACCTTGCAGCAGTTCCACTGAGACACTCTTTGTAGGTTAAGAGTTGACACAGCTGAGCTCAAATAAAATATGATGGAGCTTTCTAGTCTCTGGTACCCTTGTGAGCACCAGCAGTGGAAGGACTAGCAGTGATGGGGGAGCTGAGATGAGCTGGAGAAAGATGTGATCAAGAAGTATGATGAGAAGTTGGTACCCTGCCAGAAATACAGTGTATTTCCTTTTTCTAAAAAAAATAAATGTGTTGATTCAAATCTCACAGTGATAAAGCAGTAATATAATTTTTCTTAGTGTTTTTTAATGCTGTCTTTATATGCTTCACTGTACAGTTTGGTGAATCTTGCAGGTATCACTGTATTCATTTTTTTTTCTTTTAAAATCTCTCAAACCCTTCCAGATATCCGTAGGCGTACACTAGGGCATTCATATAGAGAGAGACTAAAACAAGTGTTAAACATATTATTTTGGCCTTTTTTTCCTTAAGATTTCATCCTGTGACAGACACTGAACTTGCATAGGATCCCCAAAAGCTTTATTCTAAAGGAAGAAAATTAACGAGAAACTTTCAGTCTGCTTTACACTTTGAGGGTGATTTGAGACTGTTTGTTACAGAGTTAACATGATTCCACATAAAGCTTTTATGTACTATCTCCCAAATGAGGGTCAGACCAGTGATAACTGATCTATAATGGTAGATTCAGGTTAGATATATGAAAGAAATTTTTTATGATGAGGATGGTGAAACACTGGTCCAGGTTGCTCAGAGAGGTGGTAGAAGCCCCATCCCTGGAAACATTTCAGGTCAGGCTGGATGGGGCTCTGAGCAACCTGATGTAGTTGAAGGTGTCCCTGCTCCCTGCAGGGAGGTTGGAGTAGATGGCCTTTAAAGGTCCCTCCCAACCCAAACTATTCCATGATTCCACAACTTCCAAAATTTGACCATGAGCCCCTGCATAAACTCTAAACAAGCTTCAACTTTGATGAGCCACATCTCTTTAGACTTCTATTTCCTCCTTCTTCTTGCTGAAAGGAGGAGATGGCTGTGGTTGTAGGACTGGGGAAGAGCGGAGCTTTCTCTCTAATATTCACACAAGGTGACACAGTCCATCAGTCGCTGCAGCCTATCTATACTGAAGTCTCTTAGGCTTGCCTAATGGGAAAAAAAGTTTGTGCAAAGAAGAGTTAGAAAGCAAACGCGTTTCCTGATGATTTTAACTCTGGTGATTTTTAACTGTTTACACTCTGCAGAACAGCTGGGCTCGAGACCCAACCAGAACTACATACCAGTGTCACCAAGAAACTGTCAGTGGACTAAGCAAGTGAAGTGTTTTATTTTGCTGCTATTACACCTATTTACTTCAAGCCAATCACGCAGCAGGAGAAAAATGCCCCTGATAAAGATTAAACATCCCACATTTGTTGTTTTAGGGTTTCAAAGAGCCTTGAGCTCAGCTGTGTTTTCAAAGACACTCGAATTTGACTGACAACAGTTGTGATGTGCTTTCTGTGTCAAAATAGTGACTGTAGGGGCAGAGAGGAGTTGGAGGGGAGGGTTCTTTTTGCATTATTTTCTAGAAATCAGATTACATAGAGATGTCTCAGTTTTCATTCCTGCACCAGGAGTTAGACTGTAAGAGGTTTTGTTCTCTTGCCACAACTCCATTCCTATCTACAGAAGGCGATGGCGATGGCAATGCCTTTAGCTAGGATTACCCAACTCTATATTTAGTGGCCTTCGGCTTTGACCAACTTACATGGTCAGTGTTGCACGTGCTAGGCAGAATCCTTCCCCAGAGTGGTTTGTCCATCTCCAGAATCAAGACCAGGAGGGAAGAATGTTCTGAGGGTTTCCCCTTAAATATCTTTCCATATGGGAGGTGCCATCATGCTTTTGTGGGCAAAGAATCCTTGGAAATAGTAAGCTCAGGGTTTACAGAAAGGTCAGGAATGTGTTTCTTGGTGCCCTCATGAAAAAAAAACCCGACAAAAAAAAGCCCGAAAAAATGTAGGAGCCTCTGAAAATCTTATTTGTGCATAGAGGCTTTTGTCCAGCAGCACAGTTCCTAGAGTATTTTGCCTAAATCAAGCACATTCTGGAGTGAAAATGCAGTCTCTGGGTGCTCTGGACGCTGCTGTAAGTACACGGCTCTGGGTTCAGGCTGACCCAACAGGCTACCCTAGGGTAGGACACAGGGCGTTGCCAGAAGGTAAGAGACAACCTCATGCTTAAGACAGTGAAATGCAGCCTCGTGGCTTATTTTATTCCGCAAAGCCCTGGTGTGAGGTGTGGTGAAGCTGGCCACAGCTGAGCACTTCAGAGCCGTTTCCCAACAAGATGATCCCCATTTTCTGGGTGCCGGAGGCAGATGTGGGTAAATCTGCAGAGTCATACAAGCACAAGTAGCCAGACCCATGTTGAAAAGGTGTGGAGCGCTATTGAAAACACGGCAGGTTTCTAAAAAAATGGGGTCGATATCTCAAACAACAGCTACACCAGAGGGATTTTAGGATCTGCACCTCTTTGTCTGTTTACCAAGTGCTGAAGTGAAGCCAGTGCAGCTTGGTGGGGATGACTAACTTTGAAACCTTAGCATTGGTGTTCAGTGTTGTCATGTGGGACTCGGGAGGACAAACCAGACTATTTTTAAATAATTATTACAAATGCATTTCAGTCACTCCTCATTTATAAAGCTGGTTGTCTACAGCGTTGGAGAAATCACTGGAAATTCCCTATCAAATTCACAGTTTTATAGTTAGCGACTCAAACAGTGAACAGGCAGGAGACCAAAATGCTACGTACGCTACATACATTTAAGCATACACCGCTTTTCAGTGAGGGCGAACCATAAAGGCTTTTCCATTCTATTAACCTGCCGTGATGGCTGATGACCACAGCAGATTGGGAAAGGTATTTTTATGGGGTAACTTAAGTCTCAGCTACTTGAAGACATTGTAAAAGGGTGTTGGAGGAACCAGGTAAACAGGCTTAGCAAGTGATAATCAATCAGATAAGTCCACATAAAAAGTGACAGGTGTAATTGTTTGCTCATAAATGAGAATGAAATTTGCATTTTGTCAACATAAACAGGTCTTTTTTCTTTTTCTTTTTTTTTCTGATTTGAGTTCATAGCAGCAGAACTTCGGCTTTTATAATCTTTCCTTTGTGGCCGCAGCAAGTTGCTTTATGAAGTGGCTCAGGGTTCAGTGTATTTGAATCTGTTTTGCCCTTGCAGGACAGACATTTGCAGTGTTTTCTCCAAAAGAACTGAGAGTTGGGCTAATTGACATCCATAATGAATGAGCAGTGTCCTAGCAGCATCTGGAACACAGCGGTTATGACTGAGCGCTCGTTCAGTAATGAGGAGAAATAGGAGATCGCTAATCGCAAACACAGGGTAATGACCCGTGTCAGACATCCACCGTTTGTTCATTGTCAGCCTCGAGATTTACGTGTCGTGATATAATATTTTTAAGTGGAGGGGTGGCTAAGTAGCCCTGGTAATGCGGAGTTTGTGTAGGGGGAGCACATGCTGCTCTCTGGGCGGAATATGGAGAATGCATAAGGTTAAAGCAGGTCAAAAAGAAAGGAAACGGGTACAAATCAAAGTGATTAAAAAAGTAAAATTAAAAAGATAAGGAGGTTTACAGAAACCAGTGCAGATTAATATCACCAGTGTGGAAACAGCATAGCCACATAGAAAGTATATGAACCTTGCTTAAAAGCATTAAGCTGTCTCTTTTTCTTGTTAATTCTTTGTTCTGCTCTTCTTGTTAATTCTTTAATGTGAAACATGTCAGAACTACATTGTACGCTTCCTTCTAATTAGTTATACCGATTAAAATATGGTGGGTTGTTTTTTTTCTGTAACAACTTTCTGAAAAGAAACCCGTGCTTCCAAAGACACAGAGGCCGGCAGGTTAAAGCCTGTGCCATCTTCAGCCATAAATACTCCTTTTTTGTGTAAGGTATAAAACACCAGGTAGACTGCTTTTGATAGGTTGATAACATAAAAGCAATGACATTGCGTTTGCTGTGCAGTATCACAGAGTCTTACGCTCCTGGGATGATTTCAGTTTCTACAATCCTGTATCTATTTAATCTGTGATATTACAGGCTTGATGCTACATTAAAAGTATTAAAAAATCTGCAAGCGGGTTAACTTTTTTTTTTTTCCCCTATGGGGATATAATCATCATTCGCTTAAGAGGTTCTTGGTTCATCTAATACCAAAATAATGGAGAAGAATTAGAGGGCACTTTCAGTGACAAATATTAGTGCTTTATTTCATACAGTATTATGGAAATGAATTGCACTTCACCTTAGCATTTTTGAGGGCCTTGATTGTGGGTTTGTTGCAAAAATAGCTCTGAATTGAATTAAAAATAACTAATTTAGTATTGTCAGAAATGTGGTCGTATGAAATGAATGGATCGCCATCCATCCATCCATCCCAGTTTTTCTGGAATTATCTAGACTTTGCTGTAATTATCTTATGCCCCAGCATATCTTGCAGAATATTAATGAATCTAAAAATAACTTCTCAAGTTCGCAGCGGGATCACGATTGATGCAATGTGATAGAAGATTTGCTGCAGCATCGTGTACTTTTATCACCTTGCACTGGTTTGTGGCAGCCCAGGGTGGCTTTTTCTTTTTTTTTTTTTTTTTCATTTTACCACTTATCAGGTGTTCCTAATCTGAGAATCTAAGCAGCAAAAATAAATCGCTCTCATAAACATCTGACACAAAATATTTCCACTTAGTGTGAATCACCCAGCTCAGTGTGGCATTACTCTGAGTTTTGAAGAAGAAAAAATAAGCTCAAATGCAATATTGTTCTTCTTTTTGGGTCATCTTTTCCTTCTTTTGAGCACATTGTCGTGGTAACTTACGCATTATCTTTTTTTTTTTCTTTTTCTTTTTGTATGAATTGCGCAGGTCATTTCTGTCTCACTCTCCCCCCAGTCCTGCTAGGAATGGCGTGAGCAGCTATTCCTCAGAGAAGCAAACCTGGAGCAGCCAGGAAGTGCTCAGTGCTGAGAGACATCTTCCACCCTGACAGTCTACAGGAAGATGTATCGCTCCAGACTGGGGGATGAGTGGCTGGAGAGTGGCCCGGCAGAGAGGGACCTGGGAGTGCTGGTTGGCAGCCGGCTGAACATGAGNGAGGTCTTTTCCAGCCTTAATTTTTCTATGATTCTAAGATAAAGCGTAGCTCATTGTGTATTTTGATATTCCTGCAGCAGGTACCACCACAGATGTTAGCATGGAGGAGGGATGTGGGATGGCAGCATAGCAGAACAAAACCCAATGCCTCCTAACCAGGCAGCCCTGGTGAGTGAGTCACATTTGAATTGTGTGCACCACATGTCAAGGAAAGGCCCTCCAAGGAAAGGTTTGGAAGCAACTAATAGTGATAATAATGCTGAGGTGAGTTTGTCAGGCTTTGCTTATCAGGATTTATTTATTTTCTGCCCTCAGACAGAACAATAGCAAATTCCCATAGTAATGAGTAAGTAGGAGTAGAGTACAATGAAGAGAGGCTTCTGCAATAGACCTTGGCAGCATCGCTGCAAAAATGACTTTTAGAGGTGCCTTTTCCAAGGAAGATGCGTCCTTGCACCGTTTTAAAAAGCGTCTAATTTCCAGTTTCAATTTTGGGTTATGTTAGGATTTTTTAAAAAAACTTCTTTTCACTCATCTTTTTTAGGATGGGCGAGGGTATTTGGAAAACGTTTTTCTTCTTTTTTTTTTCTTTCTGTTTTTTCTTTTTAATGAAAATTTGCATTTTTTTAATCGTGCAAGCCTTTATGCAGGTCCAGCTAAACCCTGAAGGTACTATCTTACTGCTCCTGTCCATGTTGGAGAAATAGCTAACACGGAGCATGCTATTAATACCTGCTGGCAGTGGCTGGGTCACGGGCATGACTGAGGCTACTTGCCACTTTCCTTTCAACACCGGAGCCATTGGGCTCCAGTGTCAGCTCACTGGTGCTGCTTTAGAGCAGCCTCTGCTCTGATATGTCACAAAATGACCGAAGCCACCTTGTACTTTAATCTATTGATTTAAAAACTGGCCAAGTGGCTCTGATGGAGCACTGAGTAAAAAAGTTCCAAACGACTTCGACTGGTTTGTGGTTTTTTTACTTGCAAAGTTCAGGTGCGGTTATTACCGTCAGGTCTGCACGATCCCTCTGCCAGTTCTCTAGGTGTCCTCATTGGCTATTTCCAGACACTTTCTTTTCATCTACAGTTATAAACTTTTAATGAGTAAGGATTAAAAAAGGGAGAACTGAGAATGTACAGTTCACGGTTCTTAGAATGGGAAGCTGGATCGTACTGGCGCAAGTAAAACCTGCGCTGATGCCGATCCGGCAAAGAGGAAAGCACACCCGGCGGGAGCATCCGTGCCTCTCCGTCAGGGCAGCAGGGGTTAAAACAGGAGCTGGCAACGTAGTTGGCCATTATTGATTCTCCTTTTGAAATACCATTACACTTGTGACTCGAGATGTTACTTTACAGGGCAGTCCCTGCAGCTGTTTTACTAAAATAGTATTTAAGTGCAATTAGCAAATTTGGAGGAAGTAGGAGAGTTGACATTTTCAGATAAACCAAACTCAGGCTGATGAAGCAGGTTCTGTCTAAGCCCACGCATACATTTGCTTTAACTCTAGATAAGCAATGTCTTAATACTTGTTTGCAAAAGTGGTGGTGGTGGTGGAGGAAAGATAATTACAGGCTATGAATTTACTGCAAAATGAGTATTTTGTCTTTTCTGTTTAATTGATGCCTTGGAAACAAAGTGACATTTCTTTCTGCTTGTGGGTGCTGCTGGAGAAGTTGAGTGTGCTTTGAATTCGTTTGCCATCGTCCTCATTCCCGTGTGATGCGAGCTGACCGCGAGTTCAGGCTTGCGTGATGTCGTAGTGACCGGCTCCTTGTACCGCACTGAGCAGCTTTCTCCAGCATTGGTTTATTTACCCCCCACTGGCTTTTCTGTTTGCATCCTAATTTGCTTGTATTGTGAATTGTGAGATACTCATCTGGTGTTAATATATTGCTGATTTAACCTGACCCTGCTGCTTTGGTGTGAGCAAAGCCTGACATTTCTTCAGTGCGCTTAAATTCAGTGTTCTTTAGAACATTTAGTACGTGTTTACAGAGATAATTCTGTTTGAAAGACAATTACTGATTAGCTTGTAACACATGTGGCTTTATAGATTCCTCTGTTTCTTCTGAATGTAAAGTATTAGTATTAGTATTACTATTATTATGCGTAAGTATGCCTGAACTCCTCCAAAGGCAGGTTGTCCTTCTATATATTTTTGGTACTTTTTTCTGCTGCAGAGAGCAAGCTTGTCCCAGCAAGATGCCCGGCACCTAATTTTGCAGCAGGAGGCTGCTCGCAGCTGGGTGCCCTTGCTGGGAATCCGGCAGCGTCCATGGAGGAGCGGTGAAATCCCAGTGGGCTTTCGGGGCCGCTTTATCTCTTCGCAGGCTCCTGGTGAGCTGCCACACGCACGCATCCCACCATAGATCAGTGTGGGGTGACTCACAGCACATGAGCCAGAAGCAATCTGCAGGTGACTCCTGGTTCCACTACTTCACGGAATGGTTGGGCTTCAGCCCAAAAAGGAAAAGAAGCCACACTTCTGAACTCTACAACTTTTGTTTCTAACTTGTGTTGAATTTCTGGTTTCTGCAGTTCTTCTAATTAAGAGAAAAGCCCTCCATAATTAAAGCAATTTGCTTACCTGTAATCATTGCCTGTACCAAAAGGGTAAGACCTAAAACCCCACGATACTCCCGTTGCTTCAGCAGGCAGCTGCGTGGGTACAGAAGTCCTCATCTGTACCTGGCCGGCTGGCTGTGTTTGCACACAGGCATCACAAGCTGGTGCTTTTTCACTGTCTAGAGAGTTTGGTTTCCTGGTACTTCGAGATTGGCTCATTCCTATACAAAGAGCCATTAGTGATCTTCCAAGTACCACACCAACTTGAAAAGTCTTCTGTGAGTGGGGCTGGCACGTTGTCTGACGGCTGCCCATTGTGGGGTGTCACTGAGGTTTGTTCTTCCCTCCCAGTCACTCAGGACAGGGTCCGTGAGTCCCAGTTCATGGCGTCTCTACTCTTCCACACAATCTGAAGTAGTTTTCCTCCTGCGGATCCCTCTCGGTAGTGGCACCCATAGCCCCTGGCACCCCAAATCAAGCAGTTGTGAGTGAGCTTGTTCCCATGGGATGTGAACCTTGCGCTTGTTTCAGGCATGTCTGAAATGCTTAGAGGTGAGAATGGGCACACGCCATCGCCTGTAAGTAGGGTTTCAAAATGTGACTGGTTTTAGTATGAAAGAGTATCTAACCAGACAAGCCCTGCATTTCTCTCTGTCTCAGTTCCTTGCATACCATAGAGCACTCCCTGTGTGAAGGTGGAGTTGGCTCCCTCTCTGCTTGCATGTGACACCTCTGCTGAACCGTGGAGACCTGCTCTCCTGGTAGCCAGCCAGCTCTCTGCTTGGCAGCACTTCTGATTTAATGGGATAAAGTCCCTGGTGTTCTGAACCCACCTGGGTTCTGGGTTGTTACAGCTGTCATTAATACCCTGGCATCTTTCCTCAGGTGCTGAGCATTTTTTGTTTCCTACCTTTTGGCAAGGGGTTCTCCTTACCTCTCTCAAAGCTTTGTCCGAGGTGTTTCTCCCTGGGTAGGCGAGTATTTGCACGTAGCAAGCTTCGCTGTCCATGGGCCAGCAACCGTGGAGCACAGCACCCTACTGACTGCACCTGGACCAGCATCTCCCTTGCTAACAAACCTGACTTCCTAAATTCTGGCTTGGGAGATGCCCCAAGCCACCACCCTGGCATGTGGAACAAGCCAAGTCAAGACACATCGAGATACAAAGCAAATTTACTGCCAACTTACGTCACAGTCCTGGCAGTGACCAAGTTCCCTGAATGCTGGGTGTTTGAGTAGGTCTCTGAATCAAGTGGAAATGAATATGAATAAAATGATACGTGAATTCAGAGGGGTTTATCTTTAGTTTTCCCATATAGTAGCTAGAACTTAAAAATACTGAGTGTATCAAAGTTGCTGGGAACCATTTCAAGTAGCTGGTCAAATTGATGCAATAGAGAACAATTATAAAGGGTTTTTTTAAGTTTTAGTCTGTGAAGATTTGTTTTCTAAAAATACATGGGCTTTTTAAGTGTGCTTACTGAGATACGAAAAGTTGTGCCTTCTCTTAGTCTCTCATGTAAATATTTTTGTAGTTCTGGGTTGTTCCTGAAAAATTAAAAAACCCTCGAAGACCTAATTCATGTCTGGGGGGAGTTTGTGTTTCTTGGATGTTTGTTTCGCAGCTCCTTTTTATAGCTCAGGCTCAGGAAGGCAATGGGAGGGAGGGTGGGAAAGCCTGTGGGGAGCAAACCGCGACGATCTCAGGACGCGGACATCCATTCCCCACACCTTTCTGAGAGCATCGAGCTTGGCTTTCCAACATGCAGGTGGGGATGCACTTGCTGGTGCCATTACGCGTGGACACGCTCTAACCACCCAGGTCATGCACAGTCATGTGCCTTTTTCCAAAGCCCACCTCCATCTCTGTGAAGGGCTCGGCTGAAGTTCCAGGTTCCAGTCTAGCAGGCAAGCGTGCTGTGTGTGCTTCAGGGCTTCAAGGCACTGCTACTTGTGTTCTGGGTATGAAATGTGCACCAGAGCAGCTCCCCACCCGGTGCAGGAGCTCATGGTGCTGTCATTGCATGTTTGATGGCTTCAGATAAGTGAGTGTTCAGTAGCCTGTTTGTGTTCCTCTTTGTTAGCTTCAGGGTTTGTTTTTAATGAACAATTTACTCCGTTTTGGCTTTGCTTATCTAGAAAATATCTGAGTGTGCTGAAAAATTCTACACTAATAGGAAGTATCAAAAGGGTTGCCTTGTTTCTCGCTGAGAAGGAGCAGAGACACCAATGTGAAGTACTAATTTTACAGCTCTGTCTTCTTTTTTCTTCCTTTTTTTCTCCATCTGTGAACCTTTTTGGAGGATATAAACTATCAACGCATTAAATAAAAGTAAAACCCAATTCAGAGCAGCCTGATGTGCAGCCTCCTCAGTTGCGTTTTAGGTTGGTCCATGTGAGAGTGTGATAACTCTTTAGATACTGTCCAATCCATAGTTTTAGCTGCTTTACACATAGAAGTGTGCTTTAGGCGTACTCTTACACTTCTAAACGTGGCATAAAGAGACTCGGTGTAATCCAGGAGTGTCCTTTTGCTCAGTTTACATTCCTTTTAAGAAAACCTGAAGAGAAGGGGAAAAAAAGCCTCCTTATGCCTTAGGCTCATACAAAAATGTCACCAGAGCTGGGAGCTTCAGTTATCTCCTGTCCACTCGTACTCACCATGTGATTAAGTCATAAAATGAGCTTAAAGTTTGCTCGAGCACACCCTGGCCTGGGGATGTCTGTTGGTGAGTTCACGTTATTTGGGGTGCACAGCTGTGGCTAGAAAGCCGCAGAAGTCAAGAGGAATCTGGCCTTGGAGTTTATCCCGTTGAGGACTATGACCCAGGGCTGTAATTACGCTTTGCTGTAATTATGCTTACAGAGATATTTTATACCAGGGATTTTCCGTAAGACACGTCAGTAACCATTGTCAAGCACAAGAAAAATGGTGCAAGAGAGCCCTTGCTTCCAAGTCCTGGGTTTTATGATTTTGTGGCTGTGTTGTTACTGGTCCCAAATGTTTAATGCTACTTTCATAATGGTTTGGAATGTGCTAATTAATGTTATAGAAATGAGCGATTATTTTTTAATAAAAACCCCACGACCTACAGTAGCAGTTTCCAATAGGATGCTGTTCATGAGCATAATTGCTTGCTCAGGCAAAGCCCTTTCCTAACAGCCATCTGTATATCCTACGTGGTTTATTTATTTATTATTTAGTTACGTGCTATCACTGAGCTACACGTGGTACGTCTTTCAATCAGAGTTCTCCTTAATTCTACGATATCTTGTCTAATCAGAAGCACTCACATGCTGAATGTATGATGTGATCTCTGCACCTTGGTCTGTTGGTTGATTTGGTCATTAGCAGATAAGATAATAAACTTTTCAGGAAGACTGGCTCATGCGGTGTAGCTACGATAAGTGCACTACTAGCACCCAAGTCCCAGTATTAGAGGAGGGACAGCGATATTTGAACACACAAAACCATGTAAAGTGCACCCTGCTCTCATGGGTCTTTCTTCTTAGAAAGCAGAAAGTTTTAAGGTTTAAGTCACCATTTTTGTGGTAGCTCCCCATGCGACTGATGTTCGGGCAGAAGCCCTGAAAGCCCTGACACAACTTTTTCACGTGCTTCCATGTGCTCGTCTTCCCGATCACTGATTTGTGGCACCTCATCTTTCCCATTAGTGTTCTTCAAGCAATGCCTTTTGTGAGAATTGCACACAAAATGATCCCCTTGCCCCTTCTGTCTACATTTTGGATTGTATCTCACTTGCTGGTTTGATTCTTACGAAAAACGAAACCATCCGTGAATCCTTCGGAGAATGAGAGAGGGTAAGAGGTAAAACTGTTCCTGATACCTGGAGGAAAACACCTGTAACAGTCCTAAAATGTGGTTGGTAAAAGTTGATGGGTTTAATTCATCTGATGATTTTATCCTCGTGTATTAACTCTTAATTCCATAAGTGTAAAGGATGAAGTTGTAGTGGTTTGGGTAGATGCTAATTGTATGGAAAAAACCCCTTATTTTCAAATAATGATAGAAATCTTAGTCTGGTAGGAAACAGATGACACCAGGAGATGCCCTTCTGCTCTTATAAGCACCACATCTGGAGTACCGTGTCCAGCTCTGGGCTCTCCAGTTCAAGATAGACAGGGAACTACTGGAGGGAGTCCAATGGAGGCTACGGGGATGATTAAGGGACTGGAACATCTGTCCTATGAAGAAGGGCTGAGAGACCTGAGGCTGTTTAGTCTGGAGGAGAGAAGGCTGAGAGGGATCTTATTAATATTTACAAATATCTGAAGAGTGGATGTCAAGTGGAAGGTGCCAGTCTCCTTTCAGTGGTGCCCAGTGATAAGATGAGGGCCAACAGGCACAAACTGGA